>SNQJ01S0042250.1:36570-47072 GCA_010110895.2 Picea sitchensis | reverse complement strand
CTTTTATATGCTGCATATGTGATTGCATATCAAGTTCGAAACCTGAGCGAATGAGAGAATGAGTATCAATTGTTTCTCTACTTAGGCCAGGAGATTCTTGCATCAAGTGCAGTTGAATACCTCCGCATAGAGTGCGTCGAGGAGGCTAAGTAGTTGAACCTTTGTTCTCTGTTACCCAGGTTAATTTGGGGTTGTTCGAGCCTTGCAGGTGAGTGCAGGTTGAATTTGAGTCTAAATAGAAAGCCTGAGAAGGAAGGGTTGAAGCCGTTGCGAGCATGAACGCACGGGACTTGAAAGACTTCAACACTTTTGGAAGTGATTGAAGACCGAACACAGGGAGCGTGTTCGAGAAATCTCTGGAGGAGTCTGAGTTGACAAAAGATTAGGAGGGATGGTCCCTTTGGTTCAGCGTGAAGTTGACTTCAGCAGAGGTCTCATGGGACAAAGGTGGTGAACGGGGAAACTCTTCAAGAGGAAGAGAATCGACGACTTGAATCGTCGTGGGGAATCACTAAGATCGCGACCTGACTTGTGGGTCAGATGTATCGGGAGTTCGCGATGGAAGATTCCTGTTTCTCGTAGAGGGAGGTCACGAGAATGCGAAACGCGATGTCCCGGAACGCTTAGCGTGGAGTGTACGTCGGGACAGATGATGTGACAGGTGGTCTCGGGATACCGGATCTCGGGGGTTGGAGGCCTCAAGTCTGATCTCAGGAGTGACGAGAGCGCGAGGTCGCGAGGTTTCCGAGTCATCGGCATCTCAGCACTTCGGGTCTCGGAAATTGAGAACTCGAAGGTATAGAAACTCTAGTCGCGAGTCGCGATAGCACGAGGTCCCGACATGCCAAGAGAAAGTCAACGTTGACCAGGAGTGTCGGGTTTCGGGGATTTGAGAGTCCAGTCTCCTGTTGCGGAACTCGTGAAGTCGCAAGATCCGACCTCCCATTTTCTCAAAAGGAGGATCGCGCGATAGTGTTACTGTGGGTAAGGAGCTCCCAAGGGAGTGGAAGAGTATTGACTCTTCGGGCCGTGAATAGTGAAGGTCCTGGTGGTGCGACCGTGTCGTTGAGGGTGCGGGTGGCAACAAGAATCATGCAAGGCTAGTCGATAGGCCATGGGCCCCTTCTTTTCCACAATCTTGAAAGGTCCCATGAACCTAGGAGATAGTTTAGCACCCGTTCTAAACTTAATCGAACTCTTATGCGGTTTCACCTACAAGAAGACTCGATCGCCAACTTCGTAAGTACGGTGGACACGATGCGCATCGATATAACTTTTCTACTGATCCTGCGCTTCCTTGATCCTTTGTCTTACTGTAACATCCCCGGCCACCAACAGGCTAGGAAACGCTACCAACACCTACAACTCTACTACTCTATTATGATCTAGGACAACTCTAGCCTTAAACTATTGGGCTTCTCCACACAGAGATACTTGTGGAAAAATATACACATATATATAAACATAGAATGACTATTCTACATATATATAACATAATAATGCGGAAATAACAATAAGCCTACACATGTAGCATATACAACATATACAGGCGATACTCATCAATTACAACATATGTACCATTACACAACATGTAAATGAACATAAAAGTGGTACTTATCTTTTATTGGAAGACCACCAAATATGCGCAGACCTTCCATGAACCTCCCAGCCATAGATCACACTGCTCATCATGCTTACCAGTGGTCACCCCTGAGCTGGGACTAAGCTCCACCCAAGGCAAGGGAATCCTAGACTAGGCCGAGGTTACAGGAAAACTGCACAGAGCAACATAAAGTATTCTCTCCAGGAGCCTTCTTACGCCCACTACTCATAGACTCTCATTCCCCACATGCCTGTTCCACTAGAGAGTATACACCTTCACAAGAAAATCCATCGGTGTTTCACCTCCCTCTCTAGGTCTCGACAATAGGATAGATCAAGAATTCCCAGGGCTCCATAGCTGGTGTTGGACTCTCTCTAGGAGAAAACCACTTCCCAATAGACTCTCTCACCTGGAGAGAGATTCTCACAGGCCTGACAACCTGCCTCTTAAACCATGGGCCTGATAACCCGCTTCTTTAACACACTCCTCGACTAAGCTCCATCCAGGTGAGGACAACAGTAATGGTTCATCACTCATTCACATAAGAATGACAGAAGGTAGCAAGCCACACTCAGTCCAGGAATTGCATGGCCACAACAACCCATAGTTACGACACCACACTGATCAGAAAAATAAAAAATACCTAGGTTTCATACAAGACGTGGCTCATTCCATAGGTTCTCACTGGTTTCAGGATTCATGACCAGAGGAAAAAACATAGAGTTCGATGATGGAGAAAAACATGATAGACGATGGATGGCAGAATAACCAGTGAACCCAAGTGGAGGTTGGAAGAATGACCTGCGAACCCCGAACACAATTGATTCTTCATCTTTTAGTTGCATGCACCCAGGTTGACACTTGTCTTCTTGGAGCTACGTGAGTTCCACTTAGCACACATTCCATTTACAATAACTTAGGACAACACTCAACATGTCCACCTTAGCCTTCAAGAAATAATAATAAATTATTATCCCCTTTAGAGGTAAGCCACCTAGATTAGCCCCTAGGCCCACACAGTTAGCCTCCTTCCTTACCCAACTTTGTGGAAGCTTAGTGCCCCATCACTCTTTCTTCGTGGTTGGTTTGCATGCAGTGATGTTTATATTTTATTAATGATATGCATAATTACATATACAAAATCAGGATCCTGGCCTTTAACACTTAGGCTCTCTGACCTAATAAACACATAAGCCCACCAAATTATATACACTTGGCTCACCAGCCTATAAACATGTTTACAATTTATAATAAAACTTGGGCACTACCGAGGGATATTACAATCCCCTCCCCTTATTTTTGCATTGTCCTCAGTGCAACTCTTTACACAACATCAACAAGATTTCCAAAATATTCAAAAATATGTGGGTATTTTTCCTGCATAGCATCCTCAAGACCGTACCAGGTCCATTGGACCTTTACAAGCCCTATGGATCGATTTCGGATCTGCTTTCTTTTCTGGTCCAATATACGCATGAGATGCACCTACAAGACACCTTCTTGCTCCACCTGAATCACATTCCAATCGATTACATGATTAGCATAAGGTATATATATTTCTTAAGCAATGAAATATGAAACACATTATGTACAGTCATGGATGCAGGTAATGCAAGCATATAGGCAATGTATATATATGTATATACAGACAATTTTAATAACATTATAACTTGTATACAACATACACAACATACAATAAATAGAGAATTGTACTTATCTTTTGATTGAGAATACTTCCATATCAACATGGTCTAGGCCAAGGTACCAAACCTCAGCAGCACTCTAACCATCCAAACCCCAACAACACTCCAACCAATGATCTCTCATTTCCCACATGCCTGTCCCACCTCAGGAGTGTACACCTTCACTATCACAGAGTCCATCGGCTACTACACCTCCCTTTCCTTGGGCTTCAACAACAGGCCAGACCGGAAGTCTCAAAGCACCATGGCTCGAGGAGTGCCAACTGCCTTCAGAGGTCTCCAATCAACATCTTCCTGAGCTACTCTTTCTAGTCAACATTCTAACTTTAATCAACATCATCTCATATGCATCACCCACATGCAGTTATCATGAGAAAACATAAAAGAATTCATTTAGGAACTCCAACTTAGATCAGAAGGGAATTCAACTTTTTTCCCCCAAAACATGAAATTCTATTTCATAATTCATCTTGGTTTTTGTCATATTATGAATGCATCCATCCTAGTGCTTTTCCACAGGCACCAAACTGCATAACATTTTCTTGCAAGACTTCATCTTGCATACTGCCAACAATTTGTCAGTATTTCCTGTACATCATAAGTCAATTGCAATATGTACAAAATCTTATGCAGTGGTCTTAGAATTTCCTACACTTATCAATTCAATCACAATTACCCAACAATTACTAAACTAGAACGACTCGTCATTCTATGTATATGCATGTTCGTAGAAATACCTGTAAGTTCATTACTTCTTTTTCTAAACAAGAAAATTTCTCGTAGTCAATGCTCATGTGACTACTTTCCTTGCAACTTTCATGTTGCAATCTCTAACACCTCCCTGAAATGTCCTCAACTTCATGAGTTAACAACATTTCAGCTGTTTGTAACAATTATTTCCATGCAATAATATATATGCATGTACTTACAAAACACATTCAACCATTGCATTTTGTATACAATTGTATCACTTACTATGCATGAGTGCAATTCTCAATGCATTCTTATTCAATGCACCCTTCATTGAATTACATAATGCTCTTTATCTCAATCATGTATCTCACCATCCATAAGTTGGAATTCTAGCCAATGTGCTGACACATTCTCCACACACTTCCTATTGTCTTCCCAATTAATTGGATGCCTTCCTTTTCGACCTGAACACTACACCAATAATATAATTTTGTGGTGTTCATTAGTGTTAGAAAAAAGGTTGTAGCCCAACTTTGATTTAAAATTAGGAAGCTTTTAGTACTTGTGTGGCTCATAAACTTTCCATATCCATACCTTGCCATATCCAACCAAGTCATGGCCTCATACATGACTAGCTTACTGACATTCATTCCTATAACAAGTTCTTATCTTTTAATTCTTTGGTTATTACCCCATAAACAAATTAACATGACATTCTACTGTGTCAGTGTGTGCATTTAGAAGATTAAAAGCTTTTAATTAATATAGGCCTCCAGCCTTTACCACATCCAGTGGTATGCATTCAATAATATAACCCTATGATTTTATAAAATAACTCTGGCTGAGGAAATTCTTACCTAAATTTTCTTTCAACAATTATGCAAAAAAGTGTAATAAAAACTCATACCTGCATGACTGCCATTAATAAATTTTATACTACCTAAAAGTCTGATGGCAGTAGAAGATTTCATGCTTCTTTTATAAAACTTATAACCAACACTTCAACTCTCTGTTGCTTCACTCCTTATGCAACAACATCACTGGAAACACTTGCAAACACACAAGCATTCTTTCCTCTGTCTGACTCAAAAAGTCGTAACCATACTAGCTTCCACAGAAATTGCAGCAACTTCTTTCCCATGTGAAACTTTTCCTTGCTGAACCCAGAAGTCTTCAATTCTTCCTGAGTTCCTGAATCTTCTTGTGTTCTCACTGTGATCACTGCGCATGATCATTCCTGCCCTGAGCACTTTCTACATAGTGCCCCCACCTCAACAGGGTCTGCTGACCTCTTGGTCAATGCATCTTCCACTCTCGGAGCTAGGGTAGCTTTTCGGGTACCTACTAGAACCTCCACGAAAAAAATCCATAGGCCTTGCATGAAACCTCACCCATGAGAACTAGCGATGGGCGCAAGCTTCCTCTATGTGACCACTGGCTATGACCACGCGCCTATCCAAAAGGTGTTTCGAGATTTCACGTACTGGGTGTTTTGATATAAGTCACCCTCGACTCTCTCTATCCACAAAATCTAAAATAGGAGTCTAGCGCATGCTAGATCTTCTCTTAACTTCCACCGGTGTGACCTCTAGCTATGACCTGGGGACCAACTTTCGAGTGCTATGGTACTTTACCCTTCGCAAAATTCCAAGATTAGCTCTCCTCCATTCTCCCGAGGTCCGAACTCCTGAACCCTGTTTGCCTGAGATCAACAGTCCAATGCTTTCTGGGTTCGATGGTCCAGATCAATTCCTCGTGAATTAGATGTTCATGTTTCGGGATTTTCGATAGCAACTTCCTCTGTTCTCCCAACTATCGATTTTCGATTTCCTGATGAAAGGAATCACCGGTTCGATCTTCCTTGATATTGATGGTTCGCCACCTCTCCTGAGATTTGGAGTGCTGAATGACTCTTAGCGTTATCCTCCTCACAGTTTCTTTTGATCTAACGATGCACAACTATCGACGCTTCTCCCTCCAAGGATTCCTACCGTCTGTTCAGGTTCTCAATGACTTCTTGCCAAATATCTTGGCATCAATTCTGCTGGACTTGAATTCCTCCCTAACTTGAAGGATTTTGAATATTTTGAAGGCTTCGACAGTGTTTTCCCTTCCGAGCTTTTGTTGATGAAATTTTAACTTCACCCTGGTGCACACTTGCGCTCTATGTGTGAACTTGCATTGTTTCTCCCTGATGTTTTAACTTAATCAGTCTCAAAGGGACTCGACCCTTCTGCGTCTTCCAAAATACTTTTTGGTGCCCTCCTGGCACACTCTACGCTCGTTTTCTTGAGCCCTTCAAACTTAAAACATGTTTCCTCTATACGCACTCCTTGCGCTTGATATGCACACTCTGCATACAAAAGTTCTACGTTATCTCTTATGAGCTTCGAGTCAAAAAAGACTCTCTCACGCGCACTCCTTGCACTCAATAGGCACTCCTTGCATATCTTACAGAAGAGAAAACTTGAAAATTATTCAATTTCTTCACAAACTCATTCACTCACCAAGAACATCATACGTTCACAAAACACATAATAACAGTAACTATGAAACAATATCAACACTATACAATTGGATCAATTTTATCTGTTCTATTCATTTCAGAAAAAAAACATGATTACAAGTCTTGTCTTTCAAAGACACATTACAATGAAAATTCATCTAAATACCAAGAAGTCTCTCTCTCGCCTTATTTCTTCTATTTGAAGATGTCTCTAGAAATTTCTATGTTTTAATGTAACCATTACATCTGGATTCCTCTTTCTGAGACCTTCCCAGTCACAACTTCCTTGCTCAATTCTGAGCCTTGAGCAGAAAGCTATGATCCTTTAAAACTTGTGCTTCTTCTCCGATGCACTTCTTGTGCAACGATCTCTTTTCTTCTAAGATAATGCCTCTTATATCTTTGCTGGACCTTATCACAAAGTTTCATGTCTTTAGTATTATTTTGATGCGGGTTCGAACCAGACGAACCGACCTGCTTCCTTCCTAACCCTTTTCCCTTCTTTAACACAGTTTTTCAGGCACTAACCCCTACTCTCTCAGCCCCCGACCCATGCGACCATGGCCTATGATCAAGTGCTAGATCAATAGGTGCTTACCCAGGACTTCGAATTTAGAAGGTTTTCAAAGCACAAAACAATGATCACTCATAGTTCTGAGTTACCGAACTAGCGCATTAGGGAAGATCAATCGTCCATGTCTACCCAACATCCAACGACTGACACTCGTTGTGGAACCTTAGGTTTCTAAGTTTAGGGACTTTCGGACTTTGGAAGATTTCACATCCGCACACCCTGAACCATTAATCTTCGAACACTCCCATGTCACCTTAGGTGACATTAATACGTTACATCACTTAACAGTTTCCCATTTGCAGGGGCATGCAATGGTGGTTTTGATGTAACCTACCTTTTATCCCACAATTTTCCTGATGCTGACACATAACCCCTTAGTGAAACCACAGTTTGGATTGTGGAACCTCCTTGGAGAATTATCTCCCATGCAACTTGGGTCCCCACAGTGTCTCCTGGCCATTGATCTTGATGCATCGTGATCAACGCCACTGTAGGTCCTCCTCACATAGGATGCCACATGGCAGAATATTAGCGACTGATATGTGGCCCATTCTGATGGGTGACACTTGTCACATTCCAAATGCCATTTCAATCTTCCATGTGTTCTAAATCCACTGACACGTGGCACACATCCCATGTGTCCACATCACCTCTAGGTGATGTCATCATGACTCACCACTTCGATTTTTCGGGAGCTTTCACCCTTCACTATTGTGTTTGACCTTTCGACATTGGTTAATCCAACGGTTGAGCTCTCCTCTCCAGATCTATGATGTAGATCCACTTTGGAGCTTTGGGCTTCGACCCTTCTCTTGTTTCTGACATCAGACTTCACTGAAGTCACGAAGTCTGAAGAGCCTCCGGGGTAACT
Source organism: Picea sitchensis (assembly GCA_010110895.2). NCBI lineage: Eukaryota > Viridiplantae > Streptophyta > Pinopsida > Pinales > Pinaceae > Picea > Picea sitchensis. The sequence goes on along the minus strand of SNQJ01S0042250.1, from coordinate 39,122 downwards.
CCTCTGCACCTTCCCCAGATCTAACGGTCATAACAAATTTCCCTTCCTTCTGAGCCGATCCTTCGGCGCAGAACAAAATCAGTTAATCTACGGATTTCCAAGGGAATTCTTGGCTAACTACCTCTCCACCTTACCATATCTGATGGTCGTGAAGGATTCTCCTTCTCCCGAACAGATCTTAAGGTCCACATTACTCTGCAGTCGAATACCACTTCTGTCGTGGTTTTACGACACTGCTACACTTCCTAAGCTTCATAACATGACCAAGGTAACCTCTTGGCACTCAGGAAGGTTCTGAGGTTCGAAATTGGTCCTCTAGACACAATTTTCTCTTGAAACCTTGGGCCCAATGACCACTTACCTAGCTCGTCCAGGCTCTACGTTGAAACCATGGGTCAGAACTTGAGTTTTTTCCATTTCGTCAACAACTCTTTCTGAAACTTATGCTTCAACTTCCACTAACATGGCCCATCTAGGCTCAGTGCTGTAACCATGCTTTGATACCAATTTGTAACATCCTCGACCACCAACAAGCCGAGCAACACTACCAACACCTACAACTCTACTGCTCTATTATGATATGTGACAACTCCAGCCTTAAACTACTAGGATTTGCCACACAGAGATAATTGCGGAAAAACATACACATGTATATAAACATAGAATGACTATTCTACATATATATAACATAATAATGCTGAAATAACAGTAAGCCTACACATGTAGCATATACAACATATACAGGCGATACTCATCAATTACAACATATGTACCATTACACAACATGTAAATGAACATAAAGGTGGTACTTGTATTTTATTGGAAGACCACCAACTATGTGCAGACCTTCCATGAACCTCCCAGCCATAGACCACGCTGCTCATCACGCTCAGCAGTGGTCACCCGCGAGCTGGGACTAAGCTCCACCCAAGGCAAGGGAATCCTAGACTAGGCTGAGGTTACAAAAAAACTACACAGAGAAACCAGAAGGATTATCTCCAAGAGCCTTCTTACGCCCACTACTCATGGACTCTCATTCTCCACATGCATGTTCCACCTAGGAGTATACACCTTCACAAGAACAGTGCATCAGTGCTTCACCTCCCTCTCTGGGTCTTGGCAACAGGCCAGATCAAGAATTCTCAGAGCTCCATAGCTGGTGTTGGACTCTCTCTGGGAGAAAACCACTTCCCAACAGACTCTCTCACCTTGAGAGAGCTGCTCACATGCCTAACAATGTGCCTCTTCAACCATGGTCCTGACAACCCGCTTCTTCAACACACTCCTCGACTCATCTCCAACCAGTTGAGGAGAACAATAATGGTTCATAACTCATTCACATAGGCATGACATAAGGCAAAAAGCCACATTCAATCCAGGAACTGCATGGCCACAACAACCCACAGTTATGACACCACATGGCTTAGACAAATACGAAATACCTGGGCTTCACAGAAGACACGGCTTAGTCCACGGGTTCTCATTGGTTTTAGGATACGTGACCAGAGGAAAAAAAACAGAGGTCGATGATGGAGAAAAACAGGATAGAGGGTGGATGGTAGAATAACCAATGAACCCAGACAGAGGTTGGAAGAATGACGTACGAATCCTCAACACAGTTGATGCTTCATCTTTTAATTGCATGCGCCCGGGTCCACACTTGTCTTCCTGGAGCCGCATGAGTTCCACTTAGCACATGTTCACTTTACAGGAACTTAGGACAACACTCAACATGTCCACCTTAGCCTTTATTAAATAATAATAAATTATTATCCCCTTTAGAGATAATCCCCCTAGCTTATCCCCTAGGCCCACACACTTAGCCTCCTCCCTTACCCAACTTTGTAGAAGTTTAGACCCCCATCACTCTTTCTTCGTGGTCGGTCTACACACAATGATGTTTATATTTTATTAATGATCTGCATAATTACATATACAAAATAAGGATCCTGGCCTTTAACACTTAGGCTCTCCCGCCTAATAAACATATAAGCCCACCATCTTATATACACTTGGCTCACCAGCCTATAAACATGTTTACAATTTATAATAAAACTGGGGCACTATCGGGGGATATCACACTTACTATTTTCATTTGATATTCCATTTCTTGGATCACTTCTGGTCCCACCAAGACCCTATCCTCAAGCCGATCCCAAGTCAAAGGCGTTTGACATGGTCACTCGTAAATAAACTCGAAAGGCACCATCTTAATGGTGCTTTGATAACTGTTTTTATATGCGAATTCTACTAGTGGAAAGAATTCCTCCCAACGCTTCTGTTGGTCCATCACGTACATACACAACATATCCTCCAATATTTGGTTTGTTCGTTCGGTCTTCCCGTCTATCTCCGGGTGATACATGGTACTAAAGTTAATTCAGGTTCCCAAGGCATGTTGTAACAACCCTCACGGTAGAACCGTTACGCATATTGGTCCGTAGAGTTCAACAACTCTGGAACTGTCTAGTAGACCAAGTTAAGGTCCAGTGGGACAAGTTTAGTCCTGGATCTGCTACTTGGGAAGATGTTGAGACGTTACGATGAGATTA
>SNQJ01S0042250.1:23491-36560 GCA_010110895.2 Picea sitchensis | reverse complement strand
GATATGATAAGTAATCTTTATTTTTTGTACATTATCATTCTTATGAGCACCAACTCATTGTGAGGATACAACCTCTATTTTGCAAGTTGCAACTTGTTGAGAGAACCAACTCTCTAATTTCTCTAGCACCTACTAGAAGGAAGCACCAACTCCTGGTTTCTCTAGCACCCACTAGAAGGAAGCACCAACTCCCTGGTTTCTGTAGCACCCACTAGAAGGAAGCACCAACTCCCTAAGTTTTCTAGCACCAACTTCCAATCACACAGGCACCGACCTGTATAACAAAGAACAATAGTTCTCCCTTGCACCACCTTGCCACCCTAGTTTCTTCTGGCTGCAACCAAATGGAAGCTACAACTCCCTGTGTTCAAGCACCCACTTGAAACTCTGAGGACACTAATCCTCCCTAGCACCTCCCTTCCACCCTGAAATATAAATCTTTTTCTTTCTTGAATTTATCACAGTGATACAGAATTTATCTATGGATTACCAATATCATCATTGTTCTACTACACTTCTCTACTCTGCCTACATCAGTGTCTCTCTCCTCACGTTTTCTTCGCTTTATGTTCTTCTCTCAAATATGGATTTTTTTTCCTTGCTTCTTCTACACTTGATGCTCTGTGTCTTCTTTCCATTCTATGCACCACGCCTCTTTTGTGCGCTTCATCTCCTGCACACAACCTGTTTCTACCCACATGAATCATTCTCAACAACATCACCCATCTCTTCTATGTTCTATATTTTTATATTCTCTGTGCAGCAACTATATCCTGTGTGAAATGCCTCTACATTCTCTTCACTGCGTCACTGTTCTACCCTACAGTTTGTTCAGTGCAGCTCCTCCTTAATCCTGCATAGCTCGACAACATAATTCCTTCCCTTCTCTGTTCTACATGTTTTTGTCATGTTGATTCCTTTGCCTCATCATCATGGCAACTCTTCGTCATCCCTGGTGGTTAGCTCCATGTGTTCATCATCACTAGACATTATGCTGAGATTCCTTAGCTTCTCTGGCAATCAAGACTCTTCATCTTATCTGTTAGTTACAGACTTCGACTCTTTTCCATATGTCAATTATATCTATGATGAGTCTTCATTATACTGGCAGTTACCTCGAGACTATTCATCTCCTCTGGCGAGCACCTTGAGATTCCTCGAATTCTCTGGCAGATGCAATCGGTCGTTTTCTGCAGTTACAATCAGTCTGTCTCGGTAGTTATAGAGAGAACCTGAGAAAACATCACAGTGGGTGCTATATTTTCTTGCTGAGCCCCTTCCTTTCACATGACCATCGGCAGTGACCATACACCTAACCAATAGTCGTTTCATGATTTTGCGTTTCGTGATGTGGAGCCTAGCAACATGCTATCTCCTCCCCTAATCCTCCGACGATGTGACCTTGGCTATGAGCTTCATGTGACCACGATATTGTGGGCATGTCCATAGGAGGTTTTAGGGAAACCCTCTTTTCTCCCTACAATTCATTACAAGACTCCACGTGTCCTTTCTCCAAAACCATGGTTTCAATTGCGGCCCGCTCATGAAAAATTAAATCTCACGTATGTTCTGGGTGCATAATGGAGCACGAATGTCGATCTCACGATCTTGAAATTTCTCCTGAACGAATGGTTCAAATCTGTCCTCTCAAGTTTGCGGACCAGATCTCACCTTCTTACATCAACGTTCCTCATTCTCCCTTTGATCGACCGTTGTGATCAAATCGCAACTTCGCATGTCGGGTGTTTGAATGTGAGTCAACCTGACTCTTCCAACTCGTGATGTCCAAAATCATCTAGATCAATGGCCCACAACCCTATGTGATCCAATGGTCCAGATCTTATCGAGACTTCACGTTTTGTGAGTTCCTACAACTCTTACCTTTGACTTTTCCAATTTGCGAGTCAGCGAAATGTTGATCTCTCGCCACATGTCCTCTGGATCCAATGATTTAGATCTTATCACAATTTTGTGTTTCATGAGTTCCTACAAATCTTACCTTTGACTTTTCCAATTTGCGATTCAGTGAAATGTTGATCTCTCGCCACATTTCCTATGGATCCAACGGTTCAGATCTTATCATGATTTCGTGTTTTGCAAGTTCCTACAACTCTTACCTTTGACTTCCCTAGTTTGCGAGTAAACGAAATGTTGATCTCTCACCGCATGTCCTCTGGATCCAATGGTTCAGATCTTATCACGATTTCACGTTTTCTGAAGTTGGAGGATGGATCTCAACCTTATCCTCTTCACAGTTATACTAGATCCGACAGTTGTTGGTCCTCGGTGCTCAGATCCAACAGATCAGATATGTACTTCTCCTCTATGCTTCCTCTAGTTACCGGACTCTGATCTAATGGGCATCGGGTATTCAGGATTGGTGATCCAATAGATACTATCTCTCCTCCTCTTGAGCTTTGGATTTCTCAAATCTCTAAGTGTGGAAGGAATATAATGCAAAGAAACAACAGAGTTGGTCACCTGTTCCCTCAAGAGGTGATATTTGATGGGTATATTCTTGTTCTTGGAGTGAAACACATGTTTCTTTGACAGACTGATTGCACTGGTATTATCACAATGAATTGGAATCGGTGCAGTATAATTTACCTCCAAGTCTACAAGTGTCTGAATCATCCACAATACTTGGGTACAACATGTGACAGCTGCAATGTATTCATCTTCAGTAGTTGATAAGGAAATGGAGCCTTGCTTCTTGCTCAACCATGATACAAGGGAATCTCCTAAGAAGAATGCACCTCCACTCGTGCTTTTCCTTTCATCCACATAGTTATCCAAATCAACATCTGAATAGACTGATAGTTTAAAATTTTGATTCCTAGGATCCCATAGGCCATAGTCCATTGTTCCTTTCAAGTATCTGAATATTCTTTTGACAGCTAACAAATGACTCTGTTTAGGTGCGGCCTGATACCTTCCTACCATTCCAACAACATGCATTATGTTTGGACGGGATGTTGTGATGTACAATAGGTTGCCTATCATAGACCTATATGAACTCTTATCAACATCAGTTGAATCATCATCCTTGCTTAACTTACATCCAGTGACCATAGGTGTGCTCATAGGTTTAGAATCTTCCATTTGAAACATTTTCAACATTTCTCTTAGATATTTTTATTGAGAAATAAATATTCTTTCATACCTCTAAGTAATTTGTAGGCCAAGAAAACCATTCAGACTGCATGGAAGAAGCAAACCATTTTACCAATGAAGCATTATTACTACCAAAGATGATATCATCTACATAGACCAACACAATGAGCAGATCATTACCCTCTTTTTTATATATAGATTGTTGTCTATTGTTCCTCTCTTGAACCCTTTGTATTGTAGATACGTATCCAGTCTGGGATACCAGGCATGAGGAGCTTGTTTCAACCCATATAAGGCTTTCTTTAGCTTGCAGACAAAGCCAGGGTTATCTGACAGTTGGAAACCCTCTGGTTGTTTCCATATAGACTTCTTCTTTTAGATCTCCATTTAGAAAAGATGACTTGACATCCATTTGATAGACTTTAAACTGTTTATCACAAGCATATGCAAGAAACATTCTAATAGATTCTAATCTTGCTATGGGCGCAAATGTTTCATCAAAGTCCACTCCTTCTATTTGAGCATATCCTTTGCATACCAATCTAGCCTTATTTCTTACAATATTTTATTTCTCATTCATCTTATTTTTTCCCATTTGGATGCTATTACATTTTTTTTTTTTGGCCTAGGAACGAGTTCCCAAGTGTCATTCTTTTCAATCTGGTCCAGTTCCTCATTCATTGATTTTAACCAATTTACATCTCCACTGGCTTCATTGAAGTTCTTGGGTTCCACCATGGATATGAAGGCTATATGTCATTGATTAGTGTCTTTGATTATCCTCCTCCTAGTTTGTACACCTTTGTCTTTCTCACCAATTATTTGACTTTCAGAAAGATTCTTTTAAGTAATTCTGGAGGAAGTATTTGATGTTGATTGTTGTCCTGACTCTTCTTGTATGGGTGTCTCTTCTCCACCTGATTCATCATCTTCTTGTGACTCTGGGATTTGTTATTATTTATATTCATTATTCTCATCATCTTTTTCATCTGGCTTAATGCTTATTCTCTTTTGATCTTTTACAAGAGGTTCTTCATCAATTCGAACATCAATAAAGTCTACTAATTTATGCATTCTTTTGTTAAAGCATCTGTATCCTTTACTGTTCATTGCATATCCTAAGAATATACCTTCATCATATCTACTATCAAATTTTCCCAGATGATCATCATTATTTTTTATGTAGCATTTACTTCCAAATACTTTGAAGTGCTTGATGGATGCAGGTCGACCAAACCACAGCTCATGTGGAGTTTTATCACTATTCGGCCTTAGATGTGCTTTGTTCAAAATATGAACAGTTGTGTGAACAACCTCCACCCATAAGGTTTGTGAAATGTCTCTTTCATTCATCATAACCCTTGCCATCTGCTGAATTGATCTATTTTTGCGTTCTACAACTCCATTTTGTTGAGGAGTACCTATAATAGTATATTCTCTTTTAATTCCATGTCTATCACAGAATTCTTTGAAATCTCTTGACATAAATTCTCCTCCTCTGTCTAAGAGAATTTTCTTTAACTTTCTTCATGTCTGATTCTTGGCTAGTGCCTTAAACGTTTTGAACTTCTCAAACGCATCAGATATTTCTCTCAGAAAGGAAACCCATGTATGTCTAGAGAAGTCATCAATGACCAACATAAAGTAATGTTCTCCTCCAGTTCTTTCTTTTCGCGATGGTCCACACAGATCCATATGAACAAGTTGAAGAGGTTTCTTTGAATATGTGAAACTCTTCGATTTGAATTAAGCACAAGTCAACATCCCCATTTGGCAGGACTCATATACAGAGTTATTAGGCTTAGATATTTTTGGAAGATCTTTCATAGCACCTTCATTATTCAGTTTGACAATATGATCAAAATTCGGGTGTCCAAGCCTTCTGTGCCATAACCAACTTTCATCATTTTTTCTTAAATGGCATTTCTCCTTATCTTCCTTCAAAACATATACATTGTTTTCGGTTCTAACCCCTTTTGCAAGCAGGTCTCCTATGTTTACTGTATTTATTTTACAATTCTTGGCAGTGAAAGTGACTTCACATCCTCTGTCACATATCTGACTGACACCAAGAAGATTATTCTTTAAACCATCAAAAAATAATACATCTTGAGATTTCCTTCTTCCATTACTTAAGCTTACTAGACCTTTACCTCTGATCTTTCCTGGAGCATCATTTCCAAAGGTCACACTTCCTGATTTATTTTCCTTGAGTGATAGGAACTTACTTTTTTAACCTGTCATATGACTAGAGCATCCGCTGTCAATATACCAAGAGTCTTTTTGTCTTTGAGATGACAACACCAATCCACACTTGTTATTTTCATTCTTCTTCCAAACCTTGACATTTTCAGCTCTGTGATTTGAGTTTGCTTATAGTTCTTTAAGCGCCATTTTGCATCTTTATGTCCATAATTATGGCAGATGTAACATTTTGGTTCATTGAACAAAGGATCATAAGGATTTTTATGCTTAGTCTGCATCTTTATCCCAACCATCACATGATTTGCAGTCTATGGTTGTTTGTAACTTGGCTATCTCATTCTTTGTTGAGATAAGTATTTATTCCTTGGTTGTCTTGATTTCTCATGTCTAAATCTTAGAGAACAATTTACAACTTTATGGCCAAAGTTAGAGCAATAAAAACAATATCCATAGGAAAAAAAATTGTACCTGGAAAATGGTTGTCTTCTTTGAGCAGGTCGGTTTCTTCCATGCTGATGATTTTCTTGAGAAGAGAGTGTATTACTTCTTTGTTCTTCAAATTCAGTTCTGGTAGCTTTTCCTCCACTCCTCCTTGGCGACTAATTCTCTTCCTTTGTTTCTGCAGGTTTGTTGTTGTCAGTAGCTATAGATTTGACAAACTTTATGGATTCTTTGTTGCTTGGCCTACCACTACTTGACCCCTCTTTATAACCCAAACTAGTTTTCAACTTCAAATTCCTTTGCTGATTTAGAATGGAGGCTAAGCCTTCTGAGGCTTTAATACTTGTCATATTCTGATGATATAAGGTCTGACATTTCTCTAGATCTTTTCTGACAGTCACTACTTCAGCTTCCAAAATTTCACCTTTTGTTTCAGCTTCCTTTAATTATTGTTTGAGGATATATTCAATCCTCTTAGCTTCTTATAACTTAACCTTCAACATATTAAATTATTCAGATGGTTCCTTGCATGTTTTCTCATACCTGAGCAGTAATTGTTTTTCTTTTCTTTTCTTTTCTCTGAGTCTATCAATATCTTCCATGGCACTGACAATTTCTCCTTCAAGATCTACTTCTACTTCACAGTAAGCGAACTCACTTCATGTATCTTCAGTGTTTAGATCTTATAAATCTATTAGCATGATATCATTTATTTTATCTTCAATTCACTACTTTCATCATCTGAGGAATCATAATCATTGTTTACACAAAGGCCTTTCTTCTTAAAATTATTCTCTTTATAGACCTTATTGTGTTTGTGCTTATCATCATATGTCATATCCTTTCTTTGGTGAGGATACTTATTTGAAAAATGAACTATCTTACCATAGTTGAAACATTTGAAGGGCATCTTACCTTTGTATTTTCCTGATCCTTTCGTCAGTCTTCTCACAAAATTTGCTTCAATCTAATCTATATCGGAGTCTATGTTTTTCTCTTCTTTAAAAGATGCCTCTCTTGTAGTGGATTTACCTTTGGTGATTCTCATTTCATAAGCAGTTAGGGTTCCAAGAAGTTGATCTAGTGTCAACATTTTGAGTTCAGCTATTTTCTTTATAACAGAGACCTTTGAGTTAAATCTATTAGGAAGAGATCTTAATATTTTCTGGATTAAAAAAGAATCAGCTATCGTTTCACCTAGGCCTTTCATAGTGTTGACAAGTTCTTCTATATGTAAGAAGTACTTACGTATAGTTTCATCTTCATCCATCTTTAACTGCTCAAAATTTAGTCTGTGAGTCTAAAGTTTTGCGTCTTTCACTTTTTCATCACCTTCATAACTACTTATCAGCTTGTCCCACATAACTTTTTCTGAATCACAGTGCATGACTTTGAAAAACTCTGCTTCTGCAAGCCCACTCAAAATAGCATTCATAGCTTTAGCATTGAAGTTGGATTCTAGCTTATCATCCTTATTATCTAGTACAACTGGTTTTACATAACCAGTCTCTACCACATCCCAGACATCTGCACCTAAAGACATTATGTAGGTTATCATCCTAACTTTCCAGAAGGCAAATTTTGTTCCATTGAATAGGGGGGCCTTATTGGTTGAAGTTCCTTCATGACTTGTCATGTTTAAGCTTATTGATCTACCTTTAAATAAAAGGAACGAACTTTGATACCAATTGTTGGACAACTGACAGGGGGGGGTGAATCAGTTGTTACCGTGCTTAAAAAATTATGCTTATTTTAAACTCTTTACAAAGAACTCAATGAAAATCAAAATAATGCAGGGAGGTAAGCAATAGAATATTCAACATCAATCACAAACATGAAATATACAGAGACAGATATTTACTGAGGAAACCCATAAAGGGAAAAACCTCTTCTTCTTGATATGATAAGTAATCTTTATTTTATGTACATTATCATTCTTATGAGCACCAACTCATTTTGAGGCTACCACCTCTGTTTTGCAAGCTGCAACTTGCTGAGAGCACCAAATCTCTGATTTCTCTAGCACCTACTAGAAGGAAGCACCAACTCCATGGTTTCTCTAGCACCCACTGGAAGGAAGAACCAACTCCCTAGTTTCTTTAGAACCCACTAGAAGGAAGAACCAACTCCCTAAGTGTTCCAACACCAACTAGGTGGAAGCGCCAAATTCCAGTCACACATGCACCGACCTGTATAACAGAGAACAATAGTTCTCCCTTGCACCACCCTGCCACCTTATTTTTTTCTGGCTACAACCAGATGGAAGATACATCTCCCTGTGTTCAAGAACCCACTTGAAACTCCGAGGACACCAATCCTCCCTAGCGCCTCCCTTCCACCCTGAAATATAAATCTTTTTATTTCTTAAATTTATCACAGTGATACAACATTTATCTATGGCTTACCAGTCTCATCATTGTTCTGCTACACTGCTCTTCTCTGTCTGCATCAATCTCTCTCTCCTCATGTCTATTGCGCTTTATGTTCTTCTCTCAGATATGCATTTATGTTCCTTTCTTCTTCGGTGCTTTATGCTCTGTATATTATTTCCATTCTATGCACCACGTCTCTTTTGTGCACTTCATCTCCTACACACATCATGCTTATACCTTCATGAATCACTCTCAACAATTGCACCCATCTCTTGTTTGTTTTGAATTTTTATGTTCTCTGTGCACCAACTATATCCTATGTGCAATGCCTCTGCATCCTCTTCACTGCATCACTGTTCTACCCTACAGTTTGTTCACTGCAACTCCTCCTTACTCCTGCATAGCTTGACAGTAGAATTCCTTCCCTTCTCTGTTCTGCATTTTTTTGTCATGTCGAGTCCTTTTCTTGATCATCATGGCAACTCATCATCATCCCTGGTGGTTAGCTCCATGCGTTCATCATCACTGGGAATTATGCTAAGATTCCTTAGCTTCTCTGGAAGTTGAGACTCTTCGTCTTCTCTGTCAGTTACAGACTTCGACTATTTTCCATCTGTCAATTATCTCTATGATGAGTCTTCATTATACTGGCAGTTACCTTAAGACTCTTTAGCTCCTCTGGCGAGAACCCTGACATTCTTTGAATTATCTAGCAGATGCAATCAGTCATTTTTTGCAGTTACAATCAGTCTATCTCGGCAGTTACAGAGAGAACCTGAGAAAACATCATAGTGGGTGCTATCTTTTCTTGCTAAGCCCCTTCCTTTCACGTGACCATCAGTAGTGACCATACGCCTAACCAACAGTCTTTTCACAATATCGTTTTTCGCGATGTGGAGCCTAGTGACATGCTAGCTCCTCCCTTAATCCTCCGATGATGTGACCTTGGCTATGAGCTTCATGTGACCATGAGATTGTGGGAGCATCCATAGGCGGTTTGAGGGAAACCCACTTTTCTCCCCGTAATTCATTACAAGCCTCCACACGTCCTTTCTCCAAAACCATGGTTTCAATTGCAACTCGCTCATGAAAAATTAAGGCTCGAGCATGTTCTGGCCCTGCAATGGAGCACGACCATTGATCTCACGATATTGATGGTGCTCTTGAATAGACATTTCAGATCTGTCCTCTCAAGTCTGTGGACCAGATCTCACCTTCTTACATCAACGGTCCTCGTTCTCCCTTTGATCGATGACTGTGATCAAATCATGACTTCACATGTTGGGTGTTTGAACGTGAGTCAACCCTGACTCTTCCAACTCTCTATATCATAAATACTCTAGATCAATGGCCCACAGCCCTTTGTGATCCAACGGTCCATATCTTATCGGGACTTTGCATTTCGCGAGTTCCTACAACTCTTACCTTTGACTTTTCTAGTTCACGAATTAGTGAAATGTTGGTCTCTTGCCACGTGTCCTTTGGATACAACAGTTAAGGTCTTATCGCGATTTCGTGTTTCGCAAGTTCCTACAACTCTTACCTTTGACTTTTCCAATTCGTGAGTCAACGAAATGTTGATCTCTTGCCACGTTTCCTATGGACCCAATGGTTCAGATCTTATCATGATTTTGCATTTCGCGAGTTCCTACAACTCTTACCTTTGACTTCTCTAGTTCATGAGTCATCGAAATGTTGATCTCTTGCCATGTGGCCTCTGGATTCAATGGTTCATATATTATCGCGATTTCACGTTTCACGAAGTTGGAGGATGGATCTCGGCCTTATCCACTTTGTAGTTATACTGGATCCGACGTTTGTTGGTCCTCGGCGTTCATATCCAACAAATCAGATCTGTACTTCTCCTCTATGCTTCCTCTGGTTACTGGAATCTGATCTAACAGGCATCAAGTATTCAAGATTGGTGATCCAATGACTATTGTCACTCCTCCTCCTGAGCTTTGTCTTTCTCAAATCTTTAAGTGTCAAAGGCCACAACCCTTTATCCTACTACAAGCCTTGATGTATGGGATCTCGTCTATGCATCTCAGAATGCTATCTCTCCTGAGATTTGATTTCTCCATACTGTTTCCTTCTTTTCCTGAGCTTGCACTATTCCTGTTTCTCCATTGATGCACACTCTGATATTGCCATCAATGATAAGAACATAATGCCTATAAACATGCCATCGTTGCTTCTTTTCTTTCTTGTAGACATGCCATCGTTGTTGTTGTTCTTGCCATCAATGACAAGCACACTCTGCCTGTAAACATGCCAACAACTAATTACTTGAAAACTCTATAAAAAGGATGGAGGAGGAGGAGTATGGATCTCTCATATTTTGCATAAGGTTACGCTGATGCATTTTTTTCTTGAATGAACTTCTTTAGTGGGAGTTGGGGTACCCATCTCGGGTAATGAGTGGTAGCTCGACCTTGCGAGACAAGTTGGGTGCTAGCAGTTCTCTATTATTGTGTTCATGGCCCCTTTGCGGCTTGGGGGGCTCAGAGGGAAGAAGAGTACCCCTAGCATTGGCTGGGAGGTAGTAGTGAGGTCACATCGATAAGCCAGTGGGAGTTGGATGGAGCGCGCGTGGGAAAATGACTTGGAACTTTCACATTTGGCTACGGTACGCATGTGTATATTTTTGAATGGTAGTTTAATATTGTTCCTGTGCTTTCATTACTTTACTTCTATTGTGTAAATATTATGTTTTACTCAGTGTTTTATAATCAATGAACTTAAAGTCATCCCAACCTTACGCTCACTGCATTATGAATTGATTTCCCTTGGCGAACCCAAATTCTGATTGCAATGAATTATCTGTGTGGGTTTTATTGATTATTATGAAGAGATTGTTTTTTTATCTTCCGTCCCTTATCCCTTTAGTCATCAGTCTGTGCCTGAGAAATTGGCTAGGAGCCGAATCGACAGTCGTCACTTCGGTGTTTAAAGACCTGCAGATTCAAATTCCCTTCTTTTTTGTGTATGGATGATGAGTGAAGAATAATTTTTGCCCAGTTGTCTATCCCTTACTTATCTCTGTGTTTGATTGATTCATGGCTGAATGATTAGCCTTTGTGCCTTCCTATGAAAGATTACCTCTACGTTTGATTACATTAACTCTGAAAACCTTTGTGTTTCCTTGAAAGATTATCATTGCATTTCTTTGATTGATTACCTCTGCATCTCCTTGAAGGATCAAATTTGCATTTTCTTTTTGGGTAAAATATCAGCATTGAATGGTAAACCCTCTGCATTTCTTTTAATGATGATCTCCTGCGTTTTGGAAGGGGTAAATCTCTGCGTTTTAATATAGTTATTTCCTCTGCGTTTTACATATATATTCATCGATTATACAATTATACATATATATCATTTTACTCTACGTTTTATTGACCACATATTGACTGCGTTTAATATAGTTATTTGCTCTGTGTTTTACCTATATACTCATCGATTTATCCAGTTATACATATATATCATTTTACTCTGTGTTTTATTGACCACATATTAATTGTGTTTTAATACAGTTATTTGCTCTGCGTTTTACATATATATTCAATAATTAATAGACAATGAATTAATATAATTTCCCTTAAATTATTGATTGACAACGATTTTGTAGTTGCATTATGACAATGTAATGGCTGCAATTATGACTGTGCAATGGAGGCGTTTTATGACTGTGTAATAGTTGAGCTTTAGGTGACTTTGTAAATGTTGTGTTGTAATGATTGATACTATCAAAGGATAGCGATTTGAATATTTATGGACAATGATTTTATAGGTAATGGTGAATGTGAATTGAACGTTTACTGGCAAAAATTTTATATGTAAAGATGACTTTGATTTGAATGTTTATTGTCAGTGATTTATACATTAAATGACAACAATGTCATATAATAATTCTGCTATATAATATATATTATAGACAAAAATATAATCTAGACAACATTATCGTTGTGTTTGGGTTAGACAACATTACCTCTACGTGTTGGATAGACAATAATTACCTCTTCGTTGGGAAGACAACAATTTCTCCTTTTTTTTTAGACAACAATTCCATATAATTAGTAGACAACAAATTATTATACTTGTTCCAGTTTAACAGCGAATTATTATATTTGTTTCAGTGGAAGGATAGCGATGGATATCAAAGTTATATATGCCAATAATTTTTTTGATATGTCTGCATTCGTTTAATGATAGGGATGCGAGTTTACATATATCTGCAAATATTTTTCAGGCCTTCATTTCAAGATATATAGTCGCGTTTTAATATTGTTGACAATGATATACACAGTAAAATTATAATGCTCTATGCCAGCGATTCAATGGATGTGTATTGGATCACGAATTATATGTGTTTAAAGTATTGTGTAGTGATTTTTGTGCATTAAGTGATAACGATCTAATATTGTTGAAAGTGTTGTATAACTGAAATTGTACGACAACGATCTTGTATGTAATATGTCTGACAATGAATATACATGCTCTACACACAACAAATTAGACAACGACTTCGGCCATGTGTACCCAGCCTTTACCACTACGAATTGTTAGCAATTAAATAGATTGATTGTTAGCATAAGTTGTGATACCTTATATATTTGACAATATTTTACCATTTTTACCTCTGCAATTTACCACAGTGGTTTTAACTCAGTGATACTTATATATACAATGAAATTGTTATATTTAATAGACAACAGGTGTCAGGTGATAATAGACAACATATATTTAGATAGAGCTTCCTTTTAAATGCAAGACAACATCTCCTTTTAATTCTAGACAGGGTATCAATGCTCGGCAACATACTTTTAGACTATGTTTTCCTCCCAGATATCATATAGACAATGAGAATATTTGACAACGTGAACATGATATGTTTTGCTTGTGAATATCCATATAATGATATTGATATGTTGGGCAGT
>SNQJ01S0042249.1:36366-49576 GCA_010110895.2 Picea sitchensis | reverse complement strand
CATTATAAATGACGAAAATAAAGTGTATCACAGTGTCATATGTCTAGCTATCAAACAAAAATGGAAACTGCTAGTGCATATCATATGCGTCCTCCCAGGTCACCGAGTGCAGACTATAATTGTCCCACTGGACCTTGACCTGATCTACCATTCGACATTGTAACTATCAAACATGGTGATCTAAGATGCAGACCGACTCAGCCGTGAGCACTCCCTCATCTGATATCTGCAAGGAACTCATGTCAATCACATGTGTAGGATCACTAATATAATGTCTCGAAACATATATGTGAAAAACATTGTGCATACGCCTCAAAGAATCAGGCAAGGCTAGTCTATAGGCCACGGGCCCCTTTCTCTCCACAATCTCAAAAGGACCCACGAACCTAGGAGAGAGTTTAGCTCCCTTCCCAAGATTGATCGAAATCTTATGCGGTTTGACCCGCAAGAAGACTCGATCACCGACCTCGTAACTACGGTCGTCTCAGTGCGCATCGACATAACTCTTCTGTCGATCCTGCGCTTCTTTAATCCTTTGTCTTATGGTTTGCATTATTTCTTCCATTTCTTGGATCACTTCTGGTCCCACCAGGACCCTATCCTCAAGCCGATCCCAACTCAAGGGCCTCCGACACGGTCGCCCATAAAGAAACNGTCCATGACATACATGCGCAACATGTCCTCCAAGGTCTGGTTCATTCATTCGGTCTGTCCATCAGTCTCTGGGTGATACGCAGTACTGAAGTTAAGTTGGGTTCCCAAGGCTTCTTGGAAACTCGTCCAAAATCATTCGGTAAACACTGATCCTCGATCGAATATAATCCTCTTAGGCATGCCATGCAACCTCACAATTTCACTGATGAATACTCTAGCAATGTCAGGTGCCTGATACATCGTACACATAGGAATAAAGTGAGCACTCTTCATCAGAGTGTCTACTTCTAGAAAAATCAAGTCATGTCTATTCACCGTCAGTGGCAATCCAACAATGAAATCCATCGAAATAACCTCCCATTTCAATTCTAGAATAGTGTGTGGTTGTAGTAATCCTGTTGGGTGTCTATGTTCAACCTTTACCTGCTGACATTCGAGGCATCTGGCCACATAGATGACTTTGTCTTCCTTCATTCCCTTCCAAAAGAATAAGGGCTTAAGGTCTACCCTCATCTTCGTGACTCTTGGGTGAGCCATGTAAACTGCTTTATGAGCCTCGCTAAGGATCTACATCCTCAAATCGTCATTTGGTGGTACATAAATCTGACTTTTAAACCTCAATAACCCATCGCTATCAAATGAAAATCCCTCATATCGTGGTACCATCATTGTGTTTTGTCCGATAAAACCCTCAACCTCTTTGTACCAGTCATCGTCACGCTGTAAAGTGAGAATCTTCTTATGTAGATTCGTCTGAAAAGGCAACACCGAGAAGATGCATGGTCTCCGACTCAAAGCATCTGCTACTCGGTTCACTATTCCCTTTATATAAGTAATCTCAAAGTCGTACTCACTAAGCAATTCCGACCAACGTCGTTGTCGCGCGTTTAGGTTGCTTTGCGTAAAAATGTGTTGTAGTCCACAATGATCAGTTTTTAGTTCAAATTTTCATACAACAAGGTAGTGTCTCCAAACCTTCAAGTCATATACGATGGCTAATAACTCCAAATCATGCATCGCGTAGTTCTCCTCATGCCTTCTCAGTTTCCTTGAAATGTAAGCAATCACTCATCCATATTGCATCAAGACTCTGCCTAAACCTTCCTTGGATGCGCCAGTGCATACCAAGAAGTCCACGTCCATGTCAGGGACCTTTAGTATCGACGCTATTGTCAACAGCTCTTTAAGCCTCCAAAATGATTCCATGCATTTCTCGGTCCAAACAAACTTCTTCTTTTTCTTTTGCAATTCCGTGATCGGATTTGCTATCTTCGAAAATCCCTCGACAAACCGTTGATAGTATCCTGCTAAACCCATAAAGCTACGCACTTCTGTGACATTCGTTGGTGCAGGCCATTCCATAATAGCCTCGACCTTGGCTGGATCCACGACGATGCCTTCGCCGGAGATGACATGCCCTAAGTAGTGAATCCTTGATTGATAAAAAGAGTGTTTGGACAATTTCCCATACAATTTGTGCTCTCGCAGACACTGTAGTACCAAGCACAAGTTCTCTTCATGCTCCTCCATCGTACGAGAGTAAATCAAAATATCGTCAATGAACACTTGGACCAACTTGTCCAAGTACTCGCAGAACACCCCATTCATCAAACTCATAAATACTCCAGGGGTGTCTGTCAGTCCAAATTGTAAAACAATAAACTCATAATGTCCAAACCTCGTCTTAAAGGCGGTCTTAGGGACGTCATCCTCCTTGATCCACAACTGGTGATACCCTGATCGGAAATTGATCTTGGAGAACACCGTCACACCCTTCATTTGATCGAACAGATCATCAATTCTCGGCAAGGTATACTTCTTCTTGATCATGGCCTTGTTCAGTTGATGGTAGTCAATGCAAAGCAACCACGATCTGTCCTTCTTTCGCATGAAAATAACCGGTGCACCCCATAGTGACACACTAGGACGTATCAGTCCCAGGTCCAACAACTCCTTAAGTTGCATTTTCAACTCTTGTAACTCCAGGGTCAACATCTGATAAGGCGTTCTTGCTATCGGTTCAGTCCCCGGTTTTAGGTCTATGGTAAACTCCAATTCCCTCTCGAGTGGCATTCTAGGTAACTCCTCCAGAAACATGTCCGCAAACTCTCTCACCACCGGAAGGTGTTCTATACCTTTCGCTACTCCCTTCTCGTTTAGCGCAAGGATCGTATAAAGCTTGCACCCCTTGCGCATACTCTTTCATAATTGTAAGGAAGAGACAAACCTCAAGTAAACTCCCTGGTTCCATCCTACAATCACACGTCTTTGTCCCTCATCATCGACCAAGCTCAACCATTTTGTCTTATAGTTGAGTATTGCCTCATGCGATTCCAACCAATCCATACCAATCACGACATCATAAGATCCTAAGATCGTGATGTACAAGTTGGTCCTCGTGAAAAAATCTCCCAGGTTAAGGCCATATCCCACAACCTTTCCTCCAACCTTTTGTTTGGCTCCAGAAGCCATCTCTATGAAGTTAAACTCATCATGTTCAACTACCTTTACCTTAATCCTTCTTAGCACTGCACCCGAAATGAAACTCTCGGTAGCACCGGGATCTATCAAAATACTAAGGGTCTGGTCAGCGACAGTACCTGTCGTCTTGAGCACAGTCGATTGATGCTCTTCCTGGTGGTTATTCATTGCTGCATGAATCTGATGGGCCTTGCCCATATCTCACACAGTAGTCCTAGTACCTGAAGTAGAAGATGACGGCCCACCGACCTGAAACCCTGGTCTGCTCTATTGAACAGGCCTAAATTGTTGTTGCTGCGGGCGACGCTACTGCTGATGCTGTGGTCCCCGGTAAGGTTTCTGCTGTTGATGCGTCGGTCGTCGAGGTGTAGTAAAATTGGATCCCCTCTGGAAGCCACGATATCCCTACGTATGTCTCACTGGTGTCTAGTGCCACTGGGTTCCA
The DNA here is from genome assembly GCA_010110895.2 of Picea sitchensis. Taxonomy (NCBI): domain Eukaryota; kingdom Viridiplantae; phylum Streptophyta; class Pinopsida; order Pinales; family Pinaceae; genus Picea; species Picea sitchensis. The sequence goes on along the minus strand of SNQJ01S0042249.1, from coordinate 45,996 downwards.
GCTGAAACCTGCCCTGCTGGTCTCGCTGGAGTCCTGGTCTAACCCCCACTGATAAGCTCCTCCTCTTCTATGAGGGCCTTTTGGATGGCATCGTGCAAGGTTTGAGGCATCAAAATCCTAACCTTTGAATGCAGGCTACTGTTAAGGCCGAATACAAACCTATTGAACTTAAGTTTCTTGGTGTTAAGGTGTAGAGCATATCGAAGTATCTCCATAAAATGTGCCTTGTACTCGGGCACCATACGACCTCCCTGTTGTAAGGTGTTAAACTCATTGAACTGACGCTCAATGAATTCCTCTAAAAGGTATGTCTCCCGGAACCATTCCTGGAACAATTCCCATGACACATCTTCGGCGGCCATGTTCAACTATGGTAGGAGCGTCTTCCACCATAGAAGAGCACGCCCCTTTAGTTGAAATACCTCCATGTGGAACTTCATGTTGGAGGTATAATCATGAAGTGCGAAGCACATCGCCATGTTCTCCAACTATGCCTCGGTGGCTGCGCCATCCGGGGCACCAAAGAACTCGGGAAATTTGACCTTCTCGAGTTCACGGTGAATGCTACCAGTAACGGCCGGTGCGTGCGATGGAACCTCAACGGGTGTCGACGCTCTGGCCTCATCTCTGTACAAACAACTGATCAGTGCCTTGAACATGCGTTGAAAGGATCTCATCATCCCGACTACATCGTCAACTGCTATCTTCTCCTACCCGAGAACCTGCTCGTCTCCCTAGGGGTTAGACCCATCAGGTGTGGATGCTACTAGAGGTGTCGCGCCTCCCCTAGCACCTCATCATCTGCCTCTGTGGCGTACTCTAACCATGATTACCTGCACGCACACAATCAACTTTATTAGTAATAGTATAACCAAATCATGTCAGCGAAATCCGTAGTGATCCCAATTCATGGGTCGAACCCGCTCTGATACCATATGTAATGAACCTCCTCATTACGCCAACAAACCTCTTATAACAAGTGCAAAAATTATTTTTGTGTGTGCGTGTGTACAAGGGTAACAAGACATTATACTCTGCACCGCCACATGATGACAATCATGAACAATGCAACTGCGATATCAACATAAGGATCTAAGAAGCACATCAACATCTTCCAGTAAAGAACAACAATCAACTGACAAATAAAACGACTGACTACCCGCCCGTCCTACCCTGCAATGGTTAGGACCTCCAAGACACATAAGAAATTATCAAGCCCAGGTTCCCATCGATTTTAACCATTTAAGGTCTCAGGGATGGCGACTGTTCTGAGGAACATGGAGGTGTCTACATCCCACTAACACAATCCAGACCAAAACTAAATATGCTAAATCAACAAACATCAGTGACGATCACTGCGCGATAAAGTTCTATGAATCAACACACATCACAAGAATTCCATGGTGCAAGAGAATTTGATTACTAAATCCATCATGAAACGACATAAGTGCGTGCGCAATGAAATCAACCTTATTTTAATTCAATAAGCAAAGGTAGTCATCTACTTTACTTCAAGGCGCGGACTTATTCATTCATTTAACTCAACTGTGGCTAACAATTTTTGTGGCTGATGAAGTAACTATGCCCATGACCTTCCCTACATATCATGATGCACAATAAATATCAACTAATTCATGGCGCAAGGAAATCAATTACAAGACAAGACAATTAAAATAGCCAGTAAGGTAATTAACACAGTCCGTTCAACCTCCATTTCGAGCCCAACTTCACATGTTTAAAGTGCATAATGACATCGGGTTATAATCAAATTAGTCTTAAAGAAATTCATTGCGCAATTTTAAATTGTAACGTGCTCAGGGTTCCATCTTAATTCAATTTGCCTTAAACTATTTTTATTGTTATAAGTTTTCTGTTTTAAAGTCGATATCTAATGATCATGTTAGATATATATAATAATGCCCCCAGAAGTATATTAAGTACATCTTATCGACCTTTACCCAAATTCCCATCCCACTAAAATTGATAATGGAAACACTTCTTGACTCTAAATATACTAACCAATCAAAACCTTAACCATTTCATAGCCATATAAGGATACCAAATTAAAATTCTATAAGGTTTATATACTTCACTCATTTGGAATAATAAGGACAATCTACACTATGGTAGATCATGTGTATTTCGATGCACCACATATCATGATAGAACAATTAAAAAAAACTAAAATAAAAGATAATATTAATTAAGGATAATATTAATTAAAGACATTATTAATTAAATAACAGAAATCCAATTTACCTTTTGGAAGCAAGGAATACATCACAAGCTATACACTAGGGGCGATGATCATTATATTGATGTTCACTCACCATATAATTCTATAAATCTACAGGCGATGAATTCAAGGGTGATCTGAAAAAGCTAGTGACTATGGTCCCAATCGACGACAACTTTTAAGGCTATTCTATGATTCCAACGAGAACCAAATCTACCTGTAATCACAACAATTTATCTGCTAAAAGGTGGTTAAAGATTTACTACCAAGTAAAGAGGTAAAAGTAAAATGCATGGGCTTAGACACTTATTCCAACTGGCAGCCTAGACTAAAGTCATTAAGGTTAAAGGGTGAAGTCAGTCGTTGGGCAACTAGTGGCCATTTAAACAACCAGAAGGAATCTGTGAACTGTTTTTTTCTTTTTTCTTTTCCAGTGCTGTAGCAGTCATTACGACGAGTAATAAGGTAAGGAAAACGTAGGTCAACTAAACAAGAAAATCGCACTGTCCATAAGTTTCACTGTCTATGATTTCATCCTTCTATGATTTCATCCTCTGAAATTTTCGTTGTCTATGAATTAAACATTCGCTGTCTGTAATTACATTTATTACTATGACAAAATTTGCATAGCAAGCAGTACCGGTTCCACTCAAGGAGCAGCATGCGGTCAAGCATCTTCATCAAATATTTTTAAAAGCATAGAAGTATGTATATAAAAAGCAGTCAAAAATTTCGACATGGAGTGGCCATCCAATAGCAATGTAGACATTAAATAAGAGAAAATCGTGGTAACCCAGCAACAAACTCAGTCAGAGGTTAATACAAATCCAGGGCCACATTCACCATCTTAGCAGTTTTAAAATGCAATGTAAAATGCTGGCCAGGTAGCTAGATCACATTTTCCAGAACGAAATTACAGTGACAATTCACAAGGAAATTGCCGAAGGGAGTGTTTCAGAACCAATCGTTCAAACGAATTTTCTAGAGATGAATTATCCGGAATCAATCCTTCAAAACGAAATTGCCAGAGATAAATTTTTCAGAACCAATCTTTCAAAACGAATTTGCTAGAGATGCATTATTCAGAATCAATCCTTCAAAACGAAATGGCCAGAGATAAATTTGTCAGATCCAATCTTATAAATGAAACTACCAGAACAAGGATGAAATGCTAGAACAATTTCTCCGTTACACTCATCAAGGAACAAATTCAAATTTTTATTTTTCTATTTAAATAACAGAGGTAAATAACTTTATTAACAGAGGTAAGTAACAACAGTAAAATTTTCATCATCTCGCAAATAACAGAGGTAAGTAACTTTATTAACAGAGGTAAGTAACAACGGTAACAATTTTTATTATCATGAGGTTCTTCAATAGCTTATTTGTTGTAATTCATACCCAAGAAACCTATAGAATATAAAACTGTACATGATTGCAACAATAATAATGTGTCACATGAGAAATTTTAAATAAAACCGTAGTTACAGTAATTACATTTGTAATCACCAAGTAAATAAATAAAAATAGCCAAACAATCCATTTACCCCAATATACCAAACCCAACATAAGTTGTAATGCATTCTAATCTACTAAAATACAAATCATACCGTTCCCTTATCGCCACCTCGAATGACGTCCGCGCGCTCCGTGCCGCTTCTGCTCGCCGACCGTCGACACTACACCGGTACCTCCCAACCAACGCTAGGGTACTTTGCTTCCCCCTTAGCCCCCCGAGCCGCAAAGGGGCCACACACTATCTAGATGGTATGTCTAGCTCTCAGCTCGCCTCACAAGGCCGTGCTACCACTCCTATCCGAGATGGGAAATACCAACTCCCCACAAGTAATCAGTCAAGTTACAATTCTGGCAGTGTAATGTTATGCTAACAGTCGATCCCCTACCTCCTCCTCCTTTCTCTCTTTTATAGAGTTATAGAACTTCCAAACTTTCCTTAAATCTCATTTAATTAAAAAATCTTATAATAATTCTCCTTCGTACAAGTGTCATCCATCCCCCACTTTCCTCCAATAATTAGTTTCTTTAAATTAATAATTGTCTCATTTCCCTCACCCACCTAGAGTTACTCCTAAATTTACTCCTAGGTGTCCCTAGATTCCCTCATAGGTTTTAAATACTTTCCCTAAAATGAAAATGCTAAGTCAGTTCAAAATTAGAATATTCTTGAATGCAGATTCTTTACTAAGTTGACCTCTTGCTTTTTACCATAAGTTCTCTCTTTCCCTTTTTATGTCACCTCCATTCCCTAGTTTCCTAATTTTTATTATTCCCTTCTTTCCCCTTTTTATTAGAGCCAAAAATGACAGTTGCGCAAATTAACCTATTTTCCTTTTTATTAATAATTTAATATCTTTAACACATTCACAAGTTAAATAATTAAATTCTTCTTTACAATTTAAATCCATTGATTTTATTTAAATGCTTACTCTTTTCATTTTACCCCAAAATTTTTATGAAGACTAAAACTATTACTTAAGTGGTTTTTAGTTTAATTTTTAATTTTTATTTTTATAGGGTATTTTTTTAAGGTTAGACAAAATTTTACCCCTAGAGAAGTTTTAGACTTAGAACTTAGATTCTGAACTGGGCGACATTTAATTAGGGAACTTGTTTTTTTAAATTTTTTAACGTGTTAATTGTTTTAGGGCCGTCTAGGTTTGTTCCTTTATCACCATCATCGTGACGTGCCCTTCAGGACGCACTACATGCTCCAAGGGTGCCACTCACCTCTAGTATTTCTTTTGTGCGACATGTCCTTCAATATGCACCACGTGCTCCAAGGGTTCCACTCGCCTCTTCTGTTTCTTTTGCGTGACGTGCCCTTCAGGATGCATCACATGCTCCAAGGGTGCCACTCGCCTCTTGACTGATTGGTAGACATCAATAACCCCTGGAGTCAACACTCCGCCAGGTGAATTTGTGGGAGACTAAGGGCTTCTAAGGAATAAGTCCCTCGCCTTATTGTGCGCCCCTTAGAATTATCATGAGTGACCATCGCAGTCTTCCCTCACGGCATCGTGGGTCCTCTCAAACTAGGTAATCGTTAACCTACAGTTCGAGCCACGACAGGAGTGCTAGTAGACTATGGCAGGGATGTTGTCCACACCTCTCCCTCAACCTCTCTGGTAGTCTTTGTGGCCCCTTTACTCCATATGTGAGTTTGGTCGACAAGTTATTGTCAGCCTGCATCATCAACAATCATGTCAGAACATGTCCACATCATATAATCTAATCAAATGTACTAAAATCACAGTAAAACAATCAAACCCCAATAGCACACTCCCTGACTTGATCCAGAGTCCAAGGGCTTCCGTCAATGCCTCTGCATCCTCAAGGTCCAAAACCCTGCACACTCAGTAAAACCGAGTCAATAGCACCTGTCTATGTTAGTGCAGTAAAACATCATGTCATCTACCATAACGCATCATAATCAAGGACAAATGTTTTAATATCATAATAGTCCAGATCACTTGCGAGTAAGCGTCCTCAAAGAATAAGTTTTCTCAGTATGCCAGAGAGGGATGTTACAGAAAGAAAGTGGTAAAGTTAACTAATAATGAACTAATGTTTTGTATATTCTCCTTTTTACAATGCATTAAATTAAGCATCAAACTTTTAAATATTTTTTTGCTATGTATTAATTTAAATGTTTCATTTTATGTTCATTGTATACTATCAAAAATATGATTCTATTGTGAAAAAGTGACAAAGTTAACGAGTAATGAACTAATGTTTTGTATATTCTTTTTTTTATAATGCATTAAATTAAGCATAAAACTCTTAAATACTTTTCTGCTATGTATTAATTTAAATATTTCATTTTATGTTCACTATGTACTATCAAAAGTATAATTCTATTGTAAAAAAGTGGCAAAATTAACTAGCAATGAACTAATGTTTTGTGTATTCTCTTTTTTACAATGCATTTTAAATTAAGCATCAAACTCTTAAATACTTTTCTGCTATGTATTAATTTAAATGTTTCATTTTATGCTCACTGTGTACTGTCAAAAAAATGATTCTATTGTAAAAAAGTGGCAAAGTTAACTAGTAATGAACTAATGTTGTATATATATTCTCCTTTTTACAATGCATTAAATTAAACATCAAACTCTTAAATATTTTTCTTAATTTAAATTTTTCATTTTATGTTCACTGTGGACTGTCAAAACTATGATTATATTGTGTATTTAAATTTTTCTTAATGAACTAATGTTGTGTATATATTCTCCTTTTTACAATGCATTAAATTAAGCATCAAACTCTTAAATATTTTTCTTAATTAAAAATTTTCATTTTATGTTCACTGTAGACTGTCAAAACCATGATTCTATTGACATATCATCTAATACTTTTGGCAGAATAATTTTAGCAGATTCTAGTTACTAATGAAAAAAAAAAATCTATTCTTTTTAGCAGATTAGTAGATTTTAGCAGATTCTATTTTAATTTTTTCTAGTTACTATTGATTCAGTTGGTTACATAGTTGCACTTAATCAATAAAAAAAATTAATGGAAAAACTATTTAGGAAATAAATGCACATGAGATCTGCTAAATAAATTGCTTTACATAGATTCACTTAACTAATGAAAAAAAGTAAAGGAAAAAGAAAAAGAAAGATAGGCATATGAGATCATAGATGCAAACTCATAGAATGTGTTGTTGTTTAAATATATTTCAGAATATGCAAACTCAATAGATGGACAAGAAAAAAGTGAACTGTCAAACATATAAGATTGTATAATTACATATCTATTTAAGAATATATGATAGTAGACAACATGTTAAACCATGCAAAACTTATTTGAGAATATATTATGGTAGTACAAAACACTTTAAGCCATGCAAAACCTATGCTGGTATGAATTGCACTAAAATAAATAAATTTTCATGATCTACCAATTTACTTTTAGAAAACTTTTGTTTGATTTTGGAAGAAAGTAACCAATGTGGAATTCAAGGGAGGAGGTATGCATTCAAGCATTGTGTTTTAGACATTCTAAGGAACAACACATACCCCTTGTATAACTCAGATAACATCTATGAAAGAGAATTACATTAGGAAAATGATTTGCAGGCTATGGTTTAGTACTATTCACATATACCCACATTTTTGTAAGGGTCTTCACTTGACTTTAGGCAAGGTTGTATTAATTTCCTTAACTTTGTTAGAGAAAAGATCTCTATTAATTACAATTTAATTCACTTGATTTTAAACAAGGTTGTATTAATTTCCTTAACTTTGTTAGAAAATATATATATTAATTACAATTTAATTCTAATTATTAGCACTTCTAAAAAAGTTTACATGAAAATCAATTTAATCATTAAAATGGATATTCTAAATAATTTCAAATTTTAAATGTATTTATCAACTTAATAATTGGAATTGAGATATTAGTATATATATGATATTATTAGTAAAGTGTTATTACAACGAGTGGAAGAGATGTTTAAATTGTTTTTAGTTGTTAGTTCATATTAATTTAAAAAATGAAAAGAAAAATTACCACTTAAATAAGTCAATGCTCTCAAATCAAGGATAAAAGAGATGTTCAACTCTTCTTTGATTGGTGCAACAGTAATAAAAATAAAATTCTCAAGATAGAAGAGATATCCAAATTAATTATAGGTAATGTTTATACATTAAAATCTTGAGATAGAAGAGATGTTCAACTCTTTTTTGGTTTGTGTGTTAACGATAAAATAAAATTCTCAAAATGATGTGACAATAAAATAAAACCTTAGAATGGAAGAGATGATCAACTCTTCTTTAATTTTATCATGTAGTCATTAAAAAAATGCTAAAACTATAAGAGATATTCACCTAAAGGTTCATATACCCTTGAACCTAATGCAATATTATTAAAATAAAATGGAAAAAAATACTATTGAAAAAAGTAAGTGTCAATAGAAATGGTGTTTAACAATTTTTTAGTTTAAAATAAAATGCTCATACAAGAGGTATACAACTCAATTTTGATTGGTGTAATGCTCATAAAATAAATTTGATTGGTGTAATGGTTGAAAAACACAGGTAAAATACGGTTGAACCATATTTTATATATGTTTTTTAAGAATGATCTAGAGTTTTTTATACATACCATTTTTATAAATATCCTATTTGGAAATATGTTTGATGATAGTCAAAACAAGTTAACAAAATCTGGAATGTACTTTCAATGAAAAATAAAAAATTATGGAATGTACATGTGCCACTTGTTTAAAAACACCTTAACGGTATTCCATCTTCAATTATTCGTTCATGATCAACTTTGGACATTTTCCATTTTCTAACGTTTTTTTAAAATTTTTATTGAACTTCTATTAACTTTAAGCATGATGGACGTACCAAATGACTATATTGACAACTTGTGACATCTGACTAGTAGTCTTGAAAGTGAACATGAGTATCGGTTTGATGGGTTTCTTGAAAAACATATCCTTTCAATACAATGGATCATCTTTCATATATAAAATCGTTATTATCAAAATCTTCTAATAGCCTCATCTTTTGTTACGTGCATCACATCAAATAATATTTCACATTTTTATTGTTGTCTATAGGTGCAACCATGGAAAAAACATATTCTGCAAATAATTGGATATATTGGACAAGGAATAATTCGTTTTAGATTATCAAACAAGCACATCTACAAGTTATTTGAAAAAATTTGAACATAAAAATTACATTCTCTAACAAGATCATAAACTCTATCGCCATCAAATGACACTATAGTTTCATTTGATTCCATCTCTTCTAAGATTGCAAGTGGAATCTTCCCTTTTACATTAAGTTAAGTATGTCTCCAAGCTTTAACATATCCTGCACTTTCGTTCTCACAAATATCTATGGATTTTGTGTTCTCTATGGAAACTGAACAAAAACAAGAGTCATTTCTTCTATCAAATGCAAACCCATTTTGAAAACATTTTGTTTTAACTGAATGCATTTTTCGTGTTCCAGGTATTGTACTGGCATCATATGTGATTGATCTATTTACATATTTGATTCCAACATACCAAAAAAACCTGCACAAGACAAGAACTTGTTAATGTAGTGTACCCTTTTCACTACCGAGGTTTTCAAACCTCTCAGTTACCATTCTATACATGGATTTTTTAATAATTCGTACAGACATTATAAGCACATGCATTTAAACAATTAAACACACTTAAATCTTAGAGTAAAATATATAAGTTACTGCTACAATTAAACAAGCCATAGCATTCAACAGTAATTCATTTACATAGCGGAAAACATGATAACATATCCAGAAGAGTCATGCAAATGTGATAAAACATAGTCAGATACTTATCTGCTGACAGTGAAGAAATCCACCAACCAAATGCAGGCCTCCCACGAACCTCC
>SNQJ01S0042249.1:10942-27062 GCA_010110895.2 Picea sitchensis | reverse complement strand
ATCATGATCTGTAACGGTGCTCGGCCTTGGGGACACTACAGTTAACTTGAAATCTATCAAGAAAATTATTGAAGATTGAATATAAATTTAAACACGTTCAAATTTATATATCCTGTGTACATACATGTAACATTTATATATAGACACACATGCGCACATCCCTTGACGGATTATATTCATGGCTTAAATCCATTTTGCACCATTCAACAACTTGTTCAACGGATTCAAATTGATCGTCATGAGAGTTCAACTAATATCTTCAAAGTGATCGTTTTATACATGCCCCTGCAGCGTCATGCTCTTCTTTTCCATGACCAGTCTCAAAAAAATTCCAAGAAGGTGTAATGTTTAATTTTTTATGAAGACAACATAACCAATAGAATGATCGTGAAGATTTGAATTGACCCGGACACCCATCTGACCATATCCAATGTCGATCGACTCTGATTTCACGTTCTTTCAGTGAATCATAAAATTTATCAAAACAATGTTGTACATAATGTATGTCGTGTGCTCGATCATCACTTATATAAAAGTGATATTTTTTAATAACATGTCGATTTTCATTGGTGTTTTCTATGTTATCAAGACTCCATTGACCATTCCTATATAGAACATGGAAAAATATCGTGACTTGATCAGAATGATAATATTCGCTCTATATTTCTTTTTTGTGCAGCGAATGTGTAATTCTCTACAAAATAAACTACAGACAAAATTGTCCCTGGTGGAAACACTTCACTGGATTGTTTGAATTGTAGATCTTTCCATCGAGCTCTATGTGAATGCTTGGTGTATTTATATATTTCTTCCTCAAACTTCTTCAAAAAATCTATCACACGGATTTTATCTACCTTCAAATCAATCTTTTTGGAAATAACATTTGAAGAATGTGGAGTTGTGTTGCTCATATATTTAAATCTCTTCCAATTGAATTTTATATTAGAAAATGATTTATCATTCATATCAATATGATACTTTGAATGAAACAAACTTAGATTTCCACAACGATTACATTTCTTTCCACCAACACATTTTTTTTTATAAAATAAATCATCATGTTCTCTTTCACATAGAATTTCAAATATAAAAACATGGAATGTGGAAGGAGGAGGTGAGCTTGGCCATAAAGTTTTACTAAAATAAAAATAAGTGTCTTAATACAACTCGAATTCCACATGATAATGACAACAACAAGTGTCCCGAACAATGATGGGTCTAACAAACCATGGTTTTAGTTGCACAAATGTATTGATGGAAATTTTAACTTCTTTGTGCTCTTCTTTGACCATATTGAACAACTCTAATTTTTTCATTGGAAGTATATGTTTTGGATGTTCTTCATATTTTTTTTGTGCTATTCTTCATCTCAACACATCCATTGTATGTGGTGAAACACAATATTCTTCCAACCAACAATTATGGACAAATTCTTTAACATTTTCTACAAGTCTATCTTTGTACAATTGTCTAGAAATCACTGCCCAACAAGCCAATTCATCATTTACATCTATTTGCAATCGGATTTTTCTATGTTTGTGCAATGTTTTTCTTGACGTTCCCATCGTTTTTTCCATATGTCCTTTCAAATGATCTTTTATATTGCTAGATGAAACAACTGTTGTTTGTATCGCTCTACATGCAACACATACATCTTCTTTTCGAGATTTCCCAAAATATTTTAATATACTACTTATATTGTTAAAGACATTCTGTTTCACTTTTGTATCCTTTGTCGACTTTTGAATACCTAATAATGATGTAGCTTCTTTTAACTTTCTTGACTTCATTACACTAAGTAAAAGTTGAGCTTGTACTGTTACTGATTCATCTTTGAAAAAAATATTATACATATTCTTAGTTTGATATTTTATATAATGCTTAGCTTTTTTCTTCCCAAATTTGTCAGTATCAACATTTTCTAATATTTCATCATCAATGTTGATAGGTTCTCCTGCATATTTCAATTTAAAGTTTATATTAAAAAAAATAACCCGAACACAAATTCACGAAATTATATATACTTGAGTGTTCATCTTGTATTATTTAAATTTATGTACATACCTATAGGTGATTCATCTTCTGCTTCAATTTTGGTTTCAACACCTTCTTCTTCAATTTTGGTTTCTATGTCTTCTTCGACATTATGAGACAAATCTATTTATGTTTTTTGAAAAACATCAAATTGTAATTACAATAAATTATAACATTTACAATATTTTAAATTTGAATTCTATGCTTTGAATTATGTACTTTCTGAATACAGTCTGATTGTGTATCGTGTACTTGATCATCATATGTGCATGCATACCTGGTTGAACTTCTTCTTGTCAAAAATCTCTATTGTCATTATCATCGTTTCTTTCTTCAATATTTGCACGTTCTTGTTTCTTTCTCCAACAAAGCTCTTTCCTTTGTTCGATTTGGCGAGTATCATCTCGAATGCGATCAAATTTTCTCTTGTGCAAACTTTTGTTTTCCATGAATTTTATAGTTATCTGTAAAAGATATGTTCAACAAAGACTTCACCTTGAAAAAATGCTCAACATTTATCTTTCAACATATAAATTGTTATTCCAATAAAAACTTGAACAAACATCAATTACCTTATTCAACAAAAAATAAAAAGATGATTCGAAACTTTGTTTAGGTTCTCTAGAAAACCATCATGTATCGATATTGATCCTGTAATTAAACCCATGAAATAGACGGAAGAAATAAAGAAAGAAAAGAATACAAATGCAATCAGTAATAGAAATGCTTTAAAATCCCTATCCCTTAGCTGATATATGTCTGTCCATCTGATGAATTGTGTTAAATGTGTTCGGTCGAAAGTCTATTTATACAATTTGGCACGAAATGAAATGATACGACATGTCTTCTCATTTTTTTCGACCGACGGAATTCACTCAACAACCTTTCAGCCAAAAGAAGGTTTTCTCGACTGAAAACTTTGGAAACTATTCAGTTTTGACGGTTTCTGTTAGATTTTAGTCTTTCGGCCGAAATAATAGTTTTTCAGCCGAAAGATTATTTCGTCCGAAAACATGAAATTAGGACTGAAAATAAAAACCAGATAATTTCCCCAAGCTTACTTAAACTTCGAAGGTTGCAGAATCCTGCAAATACTGAGAATTTGGTTTCGAAAATGACACCAGCATTTCCAAAATTGAATCTACTTTCAATTCCTATAATTTGTTTTCATTTTCTTTATTTTTATGTAATTTTATTTAATTTAAAAAAAAAAAACTACATAATATTTTCAGCAGACATTATGATTCGGTGTAATGAAATATTGGTATCTCTAAAAATATACAGTGGAAAATTTAGAAACAAATATATTCATAATCCTTAAACTGTTCTTTTCAAAATGGTATATTTAGATTTTAGTTTTAAGTAAAAATTAAGATAGATACAAGGTGTAGAAAAACATGTGTTTAAAATCTGCAACGTTTTCAGCTTGGTCAACTTCAAAAAATTCTAGAAATTATAATATTCATCCATTAGATTCAAAATTATAGTCATAATAAAATAGAATCTTTGTAGATTGTTGCACTATGTGTCATTTCTTAAAAACATAAGTTTAATAATAGATACATTGTTGTAGGAAAAAGTAACTCATTATCATTCCTTTTATGTTTAAGGAACATGCTGTTAAACAATTGTCAAATTGACATATCAAATCGTGATAAACACAATTTAAAAAATAGTCATTGGAAAGCTAACAAAATTCTTCACAAGTTTTGTTTTTACTGTAAAGTGAAACTCTAAATAAAAAAATTATTTTTGTATGCTGGAAGTTGAAGAACTTATGAAAATACAATTTATTTTCTCATAAAACAAACAAAAGTGTAACCCATCTTCATGATTTCACCACGACAATATGGGTTTGTTCGTCACATTATGAAAACAAGGCTATGTTTGAGACATTGTGACATTACTATGTTTGTGAGATTGTGACACTACTATGTTCGTCGCATTGCAACATTACTATGTTCATCACTTTGCGACAATAAGGCTATGTTTGTCACATTGCGATGAAAGGGATATCTTTGGAACATCACAACATTTCTATGTTTATTAGATTGTGACAGTGCCATGTGCATTACCTTGTAATGGAAATACTATGTTCGTCACATTGTCACAATATGGGTATGTTCATCATAATGACAAGCTATATTCATCACATTAAGACAATAGGGATATGTTTGATGCATTGGATCATTAATATGTTTGTCATATTGTGACACTATTATGTTCGTCACAATGGAACTTTACTATGTTCATCAATTTTCAATGACAAAGCTATGTTCGTCACATTGCAACAATCTAGGTATGTTCATAACATTATGACGATGGGGATAGTTTGTCACATTTTGAGGATGGATCTTTATTTGAAAAATTGAGACATTAGTATGATTATCATATTATTCAATAAAGTGACGAACATAGCCCCTTCATCATAGTGTGACAAACATACCCATATTGTCACAATGTGATGAACATTCCCATATTGTCGCAATGTGATGAACATGGCCCCTTCATCATATTGTGACAAACATACCCATATTGTCGCAATATGACGAACATAGCCTTTTCATCCCATATTGATGAACATAGTCATGTTGCAAGGTGACAAACATAGTAGTGTCACAATATGACAAACATAGTAATGTCACGATGTGTCAAACATAGTGCCACAGTCATAATGTGACGAACATAGCCATATTGTTGCAAGGTGATGAACATAAACTGGTCATCACAATGTGATTACCATAACCTCGTCGTCGTAGTGTGATGCAAATATCATATCATCATAATGTGAGAACATTTTTCAAATTCCATTATTTGGGGAAGATAGCCCATTTTCGCAATGTGATGTACACAACCCAATGTCACAATGTGACCAACAAACCCAATATTCTAGTGACATTACCATTTCCCAACATCTCTATGTGATGAATATAACCCACTGTCAGAGTATGGAAAACCTATTCCAACATGACATTGTGTCAAACAAAAACCCTACATCACAATGTGATGACCATAATCTTACGATGTCATGTCGCAATGTGACAAACATAGCCCATCATTCTAGAGAGACTACCATTTCCCCTCGTCATTATGCGATGAACATAACCCACTATCAAACTATGACAAACCTATTCCAACCCCACATTGTGTTAAACAAAAAGCTGATGTCGCAATGTGATGACCAAAACCTTATGATGTCATGTGATAGACAAACCCTTAACCATTGTAGGAATGTGAGAAGCATTTCCAAATGTCTAATAGTTCCAATGTTTCTCGTCATAGGGTTACTAGGGTTACTATTAGGAAAATATTTGGGTTAGGATTATTCCTATTAAAATTTAGGTTAGGGTTTATTTTATAATAAAAAAATAATATTAAAAAAACAATTAATACTTTGTTAATGTATAAATAATAATGTACTACAAAAATATTTTTACTTTATTGCAATTTTATTCTATGAATAGTTTTACTTTATTGCAGTTTTATTCTATGAATAGTTTTACTTTATTGCAGTTTTATTGCAGTTTTTACTTTGTTAATACTTTAAAATTTTAATATATTATTATATTTTTGGATACTTTATTACTTTATTATTAATGTATTTTATTATTAATGTATGGATGCTTTGTTAATATATTAATTAATAATATTTTAATTATTTTATTAAGAGTTTATAAATGTATTAATTAATTAAGTAATTCTTTAATGATTAATGTAATATGTATTTGTATTTAACAATTTATTAATGTATAATGTAGTAATACAATACATTATATATTATTAAAGTATTTAGTAATTAACATGTTACATTATATATTAATGTATTGATACTTAATTTATACATCACATTAATCTATTAATTAATTAATTAATTAATGATTTAATTTTATGTATTTATGTACTAATACATTAATTAGTAAATAATTCTTATATTTATTAATTAATACATTAGTAACTTTGTACATTTATACAATATTACATTAATGTATTTATATATTATGAATGTATTTTTACATTATTATTAATGTATTCCTTTATTATTGCTTTAGTATATTTATGCAATATTACAATAATGTATTTATATATTATTAATGTATTCTTTTATTATTACTTTATTAATACATTACTAATGTTTTACTTGGTGCCTGATATATTAAACTGGATCTACCGCTGGGTATCGATCTGGCAATGAAACTGCTGGCGACTGACTATAAAACAGGGTAGGTGTTCCCTTATTCTCCTGTGATCGGTCGGAGTGTTTCACACGATCCTTTGTATGTACGAGATAGGGACACATCTATATATGTAGTTTCGAGGGGCTTTAGAGGGATGAATCGACCTTTGTTTCTGCCTTACAGGAACGACATCCGGCCATGTATCAATACGGTGTTCAACGATGGCAGGATCCAGTCCAGGAATTTCTGCATAGGACCATGCAAAAACGTCATGGAATTATTGAACAAAGCTTTATAAGCCACAACTTCCTGAGGAGAACAGTCCGCTCCAAGAAGAAAAATGTTTTACATTATTAATTAATGAATAAGTTATATTATTTTTTCGTTTTTATTTGCTTATTGCAATATTTTAATATTTTAATGTATAACTTAATTAATACAATATATTATTAAATTATTTATTAATTAATATGTTAGACTAATATATTAATATTTAATTTATACATTACATTTAGGTATTAATTAATTAATATATTACTATTTTTATTTATGTATTTATATATTATTAATATATTTTTTCATTATTAATATATTATAAAAAAAATTTACTTTATTAATTAATTAATAATTTATATTATTTCTTTATTATTAATAATGTATAAATTAATTAATACAATATATTAATAAAGTATTTATTAATTAACATGTTACTAATTTTATACATTTATATATTATTAATATATTGTTGTAATATTATTAATATTTTACTTATTTAATTAATTAATAAGTTGTATTATTTATTTGTTTTTATTTTGTTTTTCAAATCTATTTATATATTATCTATCAATATATTAATATAATGTATTAATAATTTATCAATATATTAATATAATTTATTAATAATGTATTTATTTATTAACATTTTACATTATTACATTACATTAATATTTTAATATATTAATTAACAAATATATTATTGCTTTTGTATATTTATGTAATATTATATTTATATATTATTAAAATATTTGTTTATTAACATTATTATATTACATCATACATTAATACTTTAATATATCAATTTTTTTATATATAAATATATTAAATAATAAAAGTTTAATATATTTAATACTTTAGTATATTAATTTGTTTATGTATTAATATATTAATTAATAAAAGTTTGATATATTTATTAACAAATATATTTTTACATGTATATATTTATTAACAACTATGTTTGTACATTTATATAATATTACATTAATACATTTATATATCTTAATACATTAAAATTATTTTATTCTATTAATTAATATGTTATAATATTTTTTTTTATGTTTAGTTTAGTATTATTTTATTATTATTACATATAACACTTTATTATTATTATTATTTATTTTATTATCTTATATATTATATTATTTTTATGGTATATATTATTGTATTTTTGATTAATTAATATTTAATTATTAATACATGTAATATTTTGTTATTATTATTTTTGTATGTATTATTTTATTTTAGATTAATTAATATTTTATTTATTATTAATTAATATTTAATTTATTGTCAATTAATATTTAATAATTATTTTATTATTAATTAATAATTTATAATTAATTACTTATTAATGATTGTGTAATTAATTATTAATAATTAATATATTATTAATAATTGATTAATAATTAATTACTAAATAATAATTAATTAATTATTAATTAATATTTAATTATTACATTTAAAATGTATTAATACATTAATAGTTATGCCCCACCCATGTCGGTTGTCAACTGGTAACAACTACATTTAAGTAAAAATGGTTGATATACTCACCTCATTAATTTAAAAGGGTGAAAAATGAGACAAATCATTCCATATCAATCACTTTTAATTAAATGTGAATGCTGCTAGCAATTATATCAATTAAAAAAATATATATATTATCCAACTTAAAAAATAACATCATTAAAATTTAAAAAAAATATATCATCGATATTAAAAAAATAACATCATTAAAGTTAAATTTTTCTATTTGTTTAAAATATAAATAATATCATGAAAATAAAAAATTACAAATGTTTTAAATTTTTTTATTAAAACTTAAAAATTTGTAAAAGATATTAGAAAATAAGATGACAGAGTTGACTTTCTTATACAATTTAATTTATATAATAATTTAATAAAAAATTATATATGATGATGATGATAAGTAATGTTCATTAAGGCTAAGTTGGTTTATCATACCTTAAAAGGGCAAGAGATTACTTGCAATTCTTTAGAATTTTGTTTCAGTGTTCAAAAAAATGAGAATATGGTGGACAATCTAAGAGAAAGTGATTTCCATCTTCAACCTTCTTAGTGTCACAAAGGTGACACACTCTTTCATCCCAGGCAATTTGAGGGATTGACCAATGCCCAATTTATCTATGGAAATCGTGAAAATTTGTTCTTATCTTGACAATGCTTATTTTTTTATTTAAGCTTGTCAATTTTTTTTATTAAAACTAATAAAATATCTGAAAAAACTTCCCTCATTTTCCAAACTAAACAACTACCATATGAAGTGAGGAATTCTAGAATCATTGGTTGTCCTCTTTACTAAAAATAGACATGGGCTGGTCAAATCTACACCATGTTACATTCTTTGAGAATTTTATGTTTGGCGTCTCGAGGGGAAAATTCCTCGTTGTTGTGAGCATAGAGAATCCACACTATATGGAAACAAGTATCAAGTATGATACTTTGGTTAATAAGTCAAAACTCAACACAATTATTAGAATATTGTTTTAATTTAAGTGTAAATACAACATATTTATTATAAATTATTTTTATTTAATATTTATTTAAAAATAAAAAGGAATTAGAGTTATATTAATTTCAGATTTTTAAAAATATTTTATAGATATTATTATAATTTTATTATAAAAATAGAGAAGAACTAAATTTGTTTTTATTTGAAATTACAATAATTTCAAATTGATTGAGATAATGAAAAATTAAATTATTTTAGTTCAGAATTCATTAAAAATAATAATATATGGCCAGGTAATCTCTTATAAAGAATAATTTGATAAAAAAGTTTATTTGGGAAATAACAGAATATCTGGCAACGTTTTTCTCACTTTGAAAAAAAAAAGTTTATTTGGCAACTAACGCAATTTTAGACTGAATATCCTTGCAATGATTTGTGTCAAACATTAAATGTGGAAAGGATAAAGATTTTACATTATTCCTCTTAGGCATCCTTTTATTTACGTTTCAATCCGATATATACAGTAGGCCTAAGGATTTATGATGGGTTAATGAATGGGTTGTGGATTTCTTTTTGGCACTTCTATATTTTGCTTCAGTTGTTTCAAATCCCTTTTAAGCACCGAGTGTTTCCTTTGTGTCATTTATTGACATGTAATGATTTGAAAATTTATATTTATTTGATTTTATGGTGTCAATTTTCATGATCAAAGTGGCCTGTGTAGTCTATGTGTAATCTAGGATCCTATGATCTCAAGGTTAATATGGTTAATATAAGGACACTGAAATACAATGTAGTTGTTATTAATTTAAATGATGTTTTTATTCACATACTGCTTTGCTTCATGATTCTTCATTTTGAAGAACAAGATTGATATGGGGATAATATGTTTTTTTTAATGAGAAAGGTAAGTAAGTTTCAGATTTTGCTTTATGTCATGATTTTTTATTTTGAAGAACTAGATTGATAAAGTTAAGATATTGTTTTTTAATAAAAAAAGGTAAGTAAGTTTAAGATTTTTGGATAGTTATGGATGACTTATGGTTTTCAGAGGATTTCATTTTTTTCCAATTCATCTAAACTATTTAGAACAATTAATTATTTATTTGTGCTTGCATATACTTATATAAAAAATTTATTAATTTTTATTATAATATTATAATGCATTTTTTAATTCTTATTATAATTTTTTAATTTTTATAATATTATAATTTCAATATTCATTTATTTTTTTATTAAAAATTCAAATTCCAAAATAAAATTAAATAATTATTCTTACAAATTTATATTATTAATTATAAAATAGTTAACTTAATATAAAAAATAATTTAAAATTTGAAATAATGTTATCAATTAGTTAAAACTATCTGTTTTTTTTGTTTTTTTTAATTAATTTAAAAATAATTAACTAAATATAAAAAATAATTAAAAAAATATTTCAAATTTTGAAATAATATTATCAATTAATTTAAAATATCTTTTATTTAGTTTTTTTTTTAATTATCCCAATTTCAATGCATAAAAGACTTTTAAAAAATTACATGAACAATGTTGGTGGTGGCCAAGATTTTTGCAAGTTTATTTTCTATATATATCAGGCTTTCAACTAATTTAATGTTCAATTTTATTTTTGTGCTCATTTTTTCTCATATATAATAATAATTAATAATTTAGATTGTTTTATTCTTTTCTAAACTTTTTTTCATTATTTATTTATTTATCTCATAATAGTTCTTTATGAATATGAAAATTTTTCATACCTTTCAAAATTGTAATAATATATATATAATTTATATGTAAATTTATATTTGTATAATAATATTTTAAAAATTATACAATTATAATTAAATTAATTATATAAATGAATTTAAGTTGAATAAAAATTATGTTTTTTTATAAATTTTTAATAATAAATTAAAAAATATATCTAATTGTTTTTCTATTTTCCAAAAATTATTTATTAAATCTTTCTATATATCTTTTTTTATTTAAAACATATATATATATATATAGTTTTTAATCTATTTTTTTTTTCTTATTTTGTCTTTCAAAACTCTTGCAATTTTACTTCTAAAGAATATGATCTTGCTTCCTCCATCTTCTCAAAGCATTGTATTCTTATTTACAAATAAATCAAAATACATCACAATACCTTTATCCATAGGTAAATAACATTACTCTCATTCCATACTTTTTAAACAATATTTTACACAATTTTTCAATATATAAATAAATTTGATGGGACCTTACCTACTTAGTAGACTCATTACATGAAATAATGTTATATTTCTTATTTTATATATTAATCCTAATTTAATTTTTGAAAAGGTTTAATATTCATAGTAAATAATTAAAATTATAAAAGATAATTAAATTCATAATAAAAACAACATCAATTATAATGACTTAATTTTCAATTTTTTTTTGAAAATTTTCATATTTAGTTTTTATTTATTTTTTAATTTATACAATATACATATATCAATTTAATTTCCTCCACCCTATGCTAAAATCCCTATATCCATATTTATAACTAAATGATGCTAATTGAACTTAATTTAAATAATTATAAAATGGAATTCTTTATGATGCTCACCTACTAAAATCCCTATATCCATATTTATAACTAAACTATGTTAATTGAACTTAATCTAAATAGTTGTAAAATGGAACATGTTATCCGGCTCACTTAAATTTTGTTTTTGTAAGTGCCATACTAAAATTCATGATGTATATATTGTTATAAAATTATTAAAATTACAATTTACATCTAATTATAAAATTTACTTCACTTAATAATAATAAAATATGAGTAGCCAATTTATTGCATAGTTCAAACATAAAGGGTAATGTGGTAAGCATACATAAATTCCTTACGAAATGACTTACATAAGATGAAGATGGAAACATTAGAGCTCCCACCACTAGCAACCAATTGGGAAACCAAGTTTGGGGGGTGACTCTCCTTCTAGCCAACCCCTCAGTGAACCAAGTTTGGGGGGTGACTCTGCTTTTATGGTAGTGGTTCTCTTACCTAATTTTTGGTGGGTCAATAGAATCCTAAGGAGGCTAAAGTGTCTAATGATAGAGTTGTGATGTCGAAAGTCTCGAATATGGGTTGGAGTTAGACTTGTCGATGAAATTTATGTGAATGGATCAATAAATTTTTCAGAAGTTGAGACTGCTAACAAAGAAACCTTAACCAATTTGATTGAATCAAGAAAGTTTTTAGAAGTTGAAACTATAGATAAAGAGACTTCAATGGAATTGATTTAAACTAAAATTTATAGTGTTGTTACTAATGGAATTTTATTAATGAAAGAGAATACAAAAACATTAGATCAAGAAATAATTCAATGAAAAGACAACATCTACATATTTAGTGATGGTTGACATTCCATCAATCACCACCAATGAAGTCGTTGACATCCCAGTGCAAAAATATCAAATATCAACATGATGACTCAAGTATATCATGAAAAGATTAAACCAAATATTAAGAAGGATCAACATATAAGGACACCATATAGGCACCCAAATCACAAAAAATGTATCACAGAAGAATCCTTATGAACTTCGAATGGATTGGGGAATCATTATGAAAATGTAGTTCATATGATGAAGTCAAAGTTCCCGAGGTCAAATTTTCTGAGGTCATAGTTCCTGAGGTCAAAGTCCCTGAGGTCAAAGTTCCTAAGGTCAAACTTCCTCAGGTCAAACTACATTCTTAGTGCTATTTTGGACTTTGTTGGTCAATATGGTTATTTCGTTGGTCCTAGACCCTCTTAGCTTGTGTTTCTTCATTTGGGTAGTGATCATTGCAAGTCC
This sequence comes from Picea sitchensis, assembly GCA_010110895.2. Classification (NCBI taxonomy): domain Eukaryota; kingdom Viridiplantae; phylum Streptophyta; class Pinopsida; order Pinales; family Pinaceae; genus Picea; species Picea sitchensis. The sequence goes on along the minus strand of SNQJ01S0042249.1, from coordinate 14,276 downwards.
ATACCCTCTCTTATATAGGCTCCTCACTCTCTGACCCCATCTCTCCAGCTCTGGCTCTGAGATTCATATGTTGTTAGTCATTGTCTCGTCTCCTCTCTCAAATAGTGGTCTCTGTGGGTGTCTATGGTTTTTTATCCTCTCTTCTCATGCTCCTTTTTCCACCATGAAATCAACCAATCCCACCCCAACAACTTCTAGTAGTCATAGAAGCTCCCGTAAGTGCTCTCGTGCTCCACCCCTTCACACAACTTGTTCCCAAAAAGATGTAATTCGAGTGGTCACTGCCTTTGATCTTTGATTTCCTAAGGAAATCAAGTGAGACATTTCAGATATGGATAAGAAGATCAAATGGAAATGACGACAAATTTCCAAACCACATATAGAAGTTGAATTCAAGAAATGGGTATATCACCCTGGGTTCTTTTGATCTAGGAACACCAAACTAGCTAGGCTGACATAGATGTAGTTTCTCAATAAATTATTCATTGCTTAGATTGTGGAGGATCATGGTGACCCTCATTCTTCCCTCTAGGAAAAGTTTCATCGCCTAGAGTAGAAATTTGACATGCTATGTAAAAATAATTCAAACTGGAATTTGTTGAGGCTCCACTAGTGAACCACCCTAAGTCTCCTCCACAACATGTTGATTCGGACTACCTATAGTGAGCTTCCCCTTCCAATCCTATTTCAGTGGAAAAATAAATCATAAGGCTATGTGGAGGCATGGGAAATGATGAAATAGATTCTAAAAATGAGAATATCATGAAATCTCCGGAGGAGCTGCTATAGAGTCTGAACATGTTCCATAAGAAATTCGAAAGGTTTTATGGCTCAAAGAAAGCAACTAGTGCTAGACAAAGAAATGCAATCCATTGTACTTAGCACATACATCCTATGGCCTATCATAGTGAGATACAATCAAATATCGTCCATAAGTACCCCACTTATGACAAAGAAATGTACTCCATTGTACAATCCTGGTGCTGGTGGAGGAATTGCATTCTTGGGAAGGAGACAGTCATCCACATTGACCATAAGCCTCTGCAATTCATGCAAACATAAGGAAAATTGCAGAATGACCACCATCATAAGTGGTCCACATATTTGCAGCAGTTCCATCTCAACATCAAGTATAAGACAAGGAGCATGAACCATGTCGCTCACTGCCTTATTGGGGTCATTCCATGAGTCATAGTTCTTGGGGTCATTCTACAGGTCATAGTTCCAGAGGGCATAGTTCCAAGGGTCAAAGTTCCATAGGTAGTTCTAGAGGTCATAGTTCCAGAGGGCATATTTCAAGAGTTCATAGTTCATATACCACTTTCAAGAGGTCATTGTCTTATACCACTTTAACCATTGTCCATATCATAGTTCATTCCTATTTCTAAAATCCATTAATTTATATACATTGCATATTAAGATACATTTTATCATTACATCATGATGACATCATAACTTATAGAGAAAGAAATTTGACATAAGAATTGGAGAGCTCAAGTTGGTTTTGTAACCAGATATGTTATGAAGTTGGGATATTCGTTTCAAATTCACCTTAATGTTGACTTTAAGCATGCTAATTTGAGTTCTTAGGGATAGGATCCCAATAAATTTCTACATAAAATAGTTTTAACAATGCAAGTATGTGAGGTATTTGGAAAAGGATTATCAATCTATATCTAAAATTGAATGAAGGAGATTATGTAATTTTCAAGTGAACATGTTATTGATGGAAGAATAAGCTCTATTTTATGTGTTCCCTGCATCAGAAAATCACCATCCTTGGTTATCAACTATTTTTTTTAGTCATTTCAATGTGAAGGCATATGTAAAGGGTTAATATTCAATGAATATTTACAAGTAATAATAGAGAATGTAAAAGTTTGATTTGTTACAAGTATAGATAAGCTTCATGTCATTCAGAACTTGAAGCAAACAAACCAAGATCTGCAACTACTACTAGGTGAAGAGGGCTATAATCAAAGGTTGAATTGGGCTTGCTATCCATTTTTCCTTTTCATATTTGAAGAAGGAAAAACACATGAATGTATCCTTTAGATCCATTGGAATATTCATAAGAAACTTTTGATATTTTTCCTTTGTGAGGTAGTAATATTAATAAACAGTATAAAGTTTAAAATATTTTCTACTAGATGTTGTTAGAATTAATTAATAGTTATATTTAATTAGTTTTCATAGTAGATGAAGGGAATGTAAATCTGTTATGAAGTATGAAAAGAAAATAAAATGTTTGAGTAAATATTATGAAATATAGAAAGGGAAATTCCGTCTAAACTTTAAAACTTCAAATGAAATCTAATTCTTTCAACCTTAGGTTATCACTATTCCACTGGTAGAAAATGAGGATGCAAAGTGAAATATGCCATTGGTTGTGGGATCTTTGAAATAGTAATCTGTCAAGTAGTGAAGTTAAAGGTTTTGAAAGAATGTTCTAACACACATGCAGAATGAAAATACTTCTATTAAATCTAATGAGGTTAAAATTCTTCCGTAAATCTATCTTCCGTAAATTATTATGAATGTCATCCATATGAAATGACTGGATTGATGAAGTCATTGATTGAAGACCCTGGTTGGAAGGTTTAATGGAAAATATATGAAATAAAAGACTCTAACAAGCTAGTTGCAGAACCACCAGAAATCACTAATTGGATACATCCCTAAGAGACACATCTTGTCCAGAAGATTGATCTATTTTTCTTTCCTTTCAGATGATGATTGCGAAGAAATCCGCAAGATGAGCTGGTCCTGGGGCCCGTCTAGTTTTTTCCTGAAACCCTGGACAGTGGAATTTGACCCCCTTAAGGAATATACAATGGTAATGAAAGTATGGGAAATTTTTCCCGAATTGCCTCTGGCCTTTTGGTCTAGGGAAGCGTTAGAATCCATTGGTAACAAATGGGCTCTTTTGTAAAACTGGAACTATTTATGTCACATTTACAAAATTCGCATTTACAGAAGCCAACTTTCCTAAATGCACATTTAGGGATGACATGTTCCATATATGCACATTTACAGAAGATAACTACATCTGTAAATGCAGATTTAAGGAAGTTGACGACATTCTTATATGCACATATACGAAATCCAGCTTCTATAAATGTGCATATATATAAGACAACTTTTGAAAATGTGTATATATGAAATCCAATTTTTTCAAATGCGCATATACGAAAGCCACTTATGTAAATGCCCATTTATGGAAGCCAAGGGATATGGGTAGAGTTAGAGGGAGAGAAAGAGGGAGAGAGGTGGGAGGAAGAGAGAAGTAGGGATATAGAGGGAGGAGGGAGAGAGGGGGGTGGAAATAGACAGG
>SNQJ01S0042248.1:76055-89386 GCA_010110895.2 Picea sitchensis | reverse complement strand
TCACCCGATGCAATGAGTGCTAAGTGGACTATTCAAATCATGAGAATTATTGGTCAGTTGAGACTAATACTCATGAATATGGGTCATAGATTAATGACTTACACTACGCAGTTAATCCCAAAAATAATATCTAAAATTATTTTGTTTTTAAGGGTTTGTTTTTTATTTTTTATATAAATTAAAATTTGATATTCAATTTATTTATAATAAAATATAATATTTTTCAAATTTTATTAAAATAATTTAAAATTATGAATGAATTTATATTATTATTGTTAATTAAATATATTTATAAATAATAATATATATAAATTCCACATAGTAGTACTAAGTTTTTATAACTTAATTAATTATCTATATGTATTTCATATAGTTTGAATATAAGTTATTTTCACAAAATCCAAGATTTTTACTATTGCTCTCAATCCGTAGGAAAATGAGAACATATTTTAGTATAATTAAGTTTGGTAATCATGATGATCACTATCCTTGAGGGCAACTTCAGTATACTTCTTTGGTTTCATGTGTTAACAAGTTATGAAGATTAGTTGAGCTACAAATATTGTGAAGTTGAGACCTAGTGTGGGCATAGAAAGAGAATACTTCTTTGGTTTCATGTGTTAACAAGTTATGAAGATTAGTTGAGCTACAAATATTGTGAAGTTGAGACCTAGTGTGGGCATAGAAAGAAAATCTAAGAGAATCTTTTTCACTCTCCACCTTGGTATCAAGATGAGTAGTGTTACAAATATTATGAAATTGAGACGTAGTGTGGACATATGAGGTTAGTCTAAGAGAGTGTTTTTCATTCTCTGCCTTCTTAGTATCACATAGATTGCATATTCTTTCTTCCCATAGTGTTTTAGGTCTTGTCCAACCACTCACTTTCATTATGAAACTAGTGAGAGTTCATTCTTATATTAGTAATGTTATTTTTTCCTTTTGAACTAGCTATAGTATAAAGATACTTTTGATATTCTAACTTGGACTTAATGATCTATTTATATTATATTAAATCTCTTATTCTCTATTTATTTGTTGCACCACACTTCCTCTTCAAATTTAGTTGTGAGAGTGCATTCTATGGTATTTATTTTCTATAAAGTTCCCTGCCCCTCTTTTTCTTCCAATAGTTTAGTCGAGAATCAACATCCTTATGCTGGACTTTTACTAAGATTTGAAGTGATTCTAGGAAGGCTCTTATCCTTCATGTTAATTATCTTATGATTGTGTATAAAACATAATTAATTAAAATAATGTTTCATCGCAAAATGAAACTCAAAATACCTTAGGCTATGAATTTTAGACTAATAATGCTTATGATAAGCATCGATGACAAAATGTTGTTACCAAAGTGTGTTTTGTATCTCCATGGAGTTTACTCATAGTTAAATAATCATATATGCAGTCATGGAATATATTTTCTTAAGGAGGTCACATGAGCAACATGAGAAAGATGGAAGTAGTTGTTTAAAAAAAATCTTTGTAGGATAATGGAAAAGATGCTAGTAGGGAGAAAAGGTAATGGTAGAGGAAGAGAAGAAGGTGGATTATTCTTGTGATCCACAGGAGGAGGCCCTATGCAGATCCATTTTTTGTGACTTAGGTTGAAGTAGTGGACACATGGATGGGGACAAACTATGGTTGGTTGAAAGGAGGGAGCTACATGGACAGGGGCATGATAGAAGGTATCAAAGGAATAAAACACTTTATAGGAGAATATATCCAAAGAAGAAATCGAGTTAGCTCGTGGAATGTAGAGGTGATGTTTGTTGTGAGAATCCTATGTGCCTTAAGAGAAGCATTGCATCTCAAATAAGCCCCCCATACTACATAAGAGGCAAGCAAATCAAGGGGTCAAATCATCTCCAATATTGACATCTAAAGAGAGAACAAAGTTTACATATGGTCCCTTCTCCTATTAATCAAAGGAAACCCTCCAATTATGCCCATCACTGAATTGAAAAGGGTTGCATAGGGTCTAAATTTGGTGAAGTATGAAGATCCTATCAATTAAACCCTAGTTCATAGATTATTTTGAAATATGGGAGAGTGATAGAGAGGTTCAATCCATATAGAGGCATGAAAAGCATTGGGAGTATATATCCTCTCAAGGATCATGATTTAAAAACAATATTTCAATCATCCCATAAGAAAATAACATTCAAGATGATCCAAATCTTAGTTAAAACCTTTTTGAATATAAGGTTTTTTATTAGGCCCATTGTGCAGTCTAAGGGTGTAAACATGGTGCCTCGTTCTATATTCGGGAGTGAGGCTATATATAATGGACACTATAAAGTTTAGGAATACTTCTCAATCCTATATGGGTGAAAATGCAAAGATGGGTAACACTTTTGGAGTGAAAGGATGTGGTGAGGGAAGTGTGATGCAACCATGAAAAAAATCAACAAAACTCTAGGCTAAGAGTTGGTTACCTAGAAGTTAGTTAATTGTTGTTTACAACCACCCTCTTTGAATAAGACCCATTGTATAGTAGTGAATAGTTATTTAATGTAAAAGGATCCACTAGGTGGATTGAAATCCATTGGTATTTGGACCACACATAGTTAGGTTTTTTTTTCTATTGAGAATCTATTTAAAAGAGATAGGAGCTATATAATGTTTGTCTTGGTAGTTGTATTTGGAATTTTATTAAGTGAAATATTTCTTATGTGACCCTAATTAAATAAATGTTTAAAGATCATAAAGTAAAATTAATTTAGGAAAGTAATTATGGTTAAACAAGTAATAATTTAATTATAGATCAAATTTAAAGACTTGAGAAATATAATTTAAAGGATGAAATAGAAAATGATATACAAATAGTTTAAGTATCTGGGGCAAGAAGCAATCAGAAGATAAAACATTTATGGAAGGAGTATGGAGGGTGGTTGAAATAAATGCATAAATGATTCGGAGGAATAAGAGTGGAAAAGGGGATGAGAGCACCATTATTGAGGAGGGGCCGGAATGCTGGATACTATGGAGCGAGCTGTGTTTAGTAGGTAATGAAGTGCGTATTAGGCATTGAGCTTGTGATATTTTAATGGAGCTGATTGGCTTCTTGTGAGCAAAGAGAGCAGGAATTACAGACTATGACTTTTGATCAGGAGTTAATTAACTGCGTTACTAGAGTTTTAGACGCAGGGGCAGGATGCTCAGAAGATGTATCCACAGACTAAGTCGTTCCCTAGTTAGCGAGGTGAACAGTAGTTTTGGCCGAGTTTTACGTGTTTGCAGCGAGGCGGGGCTGTGGAGGAAACAAAGAGAAACAACGGCAAGGCATAAAGCAGCGGGAATTACTTGTCGAGAACCAGGTAACTTGTTAAATTATGCATTTATTTCCATTACTTTATAAGCTTAGATTACACTGTGATAAATCTAAATTACTGATGTTGCTGTAAAGAAAATCAATAGTATGCTATGAAGTTAATGTTTTCGGTTATTAAATAAATTGTTTATGGAAATAAATCCTGTTTAGAATTATTTGGTTATTTACATATGGTATCAGGCGTCTTAGTTCGAAATCACGGAACCTAAGGGCCAAAACATGGAGTGTTAACTCCAGCCATGCGTAAACCATAAACAAAATACGTTTAGTTTGATCTGTTATGACTGCTGCAGTATAGGAAAATACACTCAGGATAGTACTCCTACGTGAAACCCAGGTAAATAAGCTCTTATATCGCAAGCAACAGTTTTAGTTAGAACCCTGTAACTAGATCATTTTTGGTTGCTACAGTTGTAGTCTGAACATTAGAAGGAATGCCTTAAAAATAGTGGCAACAAACTGGATAAAGGGAGGGACCACCTTCCACAACTTGACTATCCTTAAAACAGACTGAACGAAGCTATTAAGCATGAAAAATAGAAATGATAAATTAATTTTATTTTGAAATAGATTTACTTATAGATGAAATGTAGGAGCTTCTATTATTTGGGCGGGAGAGACTTGATCAATTGCTGCAATTATTGCTATACAAAATACAAAAAGGGCCTATTTTATCGAAACTTACCCCAAATGAGGGCTGTGTCTTATAGCGGAAAAGGGTTAGAAACTTGTATTCTTGTTAAGTGCATACAAATTACACACTGTATTAGCCTCGGCGAAATCTTTAATAACGTAAACTCTCTTGAACGGTAGACCAATGCAATTTTGACCATGCAAAGGAGAGCAAATTTCACACCGCGTGGGGTTTCATGCACCTAATCATTATCCCCAAGGAAGAGCAGTCACGAGTGCAGTCAGGATCTGGTAGGATACAGAACCTAGGTGGGATCTCGGGAAAATTGCGAGGGAGTTAACCCTTCAACAACCAACAAAGTCCAGGAGCCATAGGGGATTAGGACTTATTTATAGAGAGTAGAGTCCATACTATTTGAAATGGCAGCTTAGCGATTTCCAGACTATCGAGTCGTCGTTGTTATCTGAGGGACACGTGGTAAAGGATCTCCGAGTATCGGGGGTTCGTTGAGGGTTTCGACCACCCGGAAAACTTGTATAAGTGGATTAAGCAATCCCTTGAGGAAATCCGAGGCATTAGCTGACACATGGACTAGGATGTTAGTGGAAGGCAGTGTCGCCATATCCGGGGAATCGGTATATTAATTTTCGAGGAGGTTTGTGGGAGGAAGTGAAGCCAAGTGACAAATCGCGAAATCGAAGTGTGATTTCCGGCAGATTTCCGGGGCAATGAAGACCTGAGGAAGGGTCAGCAGTGGGCCGAGGTGGCATCAGTATCGGGGATATAGCGAGGCTCACGTGAACTAGGCGTCCATGCACTATGGAGTCGCGAACCCCGAAAGCCGATGTGATTAACTTAACCTATTAATCCTTGATTTAAAGAAATAATTAATGACTGTTTAAATTAAGAACTAAACTTATCACATATCAGGAATTCCGTAAACACAGAGGATTGCTTTGGCGTTACTGCGATGCAGAAGAAACCGATAGGAACAAAGTACGTAACCTTGTGGTGCAATAGTGCATTATAGACAAAAGGGCACATTCACCAAGAAACAACTCGGAAATCGGTAGTGAAAGTCTGTGAGGAGACCAGAGGGTTCACAACCAGGAGAAATTGAAATCACGTATGACAGGTCCCACAAGCTTACCGTTAAGCGAAGACAGGTGTCAGAAGGTCCGACCTTGCCGGAAATGAGTGATAGGTGGCATCGGAGATCGAGGATCGGGGAATCTGGGGACATCTCGCGATAGTTGGCGTCATAAACTTCCAGAAACCCGAAGATCAGATGGAAGTGATCTGAGTCGTAGGAATGGCGAGGTCATATGGACCAAGCTGCTTAAGAGGGGCTGCTTCGAAGGCCGGAGCTCATCGCTGCTCGGAATTGAAGAGGTAAGGAACTCGCATATGAAGAGTCAATCGAAACTCCGATCTGCCCGATAGTCTTTAAGGAGTCCACATGGAAGCGACGGTCCACGTGAGATAGGAATTAATGTCTACGCTAGGAGGGATATAACATAAAGGTACCCGTGTCGAGAACCGGCATGTCGGGAGGTTGTAATGAACGGGATTCTGACGTGAAATTCTGAAACCGAAGCTCGATAAAGCTGGGTTCCTAAAAGGAAATAAAAGAGCGGTCCAAAGTGACCATGAAGTGAGGCGACTAGGTATGTATGGACTTCTTGATTTACCTATTGATATTGTCAAGTTAATTGCTGTGAAAGTATGAACCATGCCTTTTCATTGTAACATCGGACGCCTTAACCCGGAATGGTTCTTGAAGAATTGGGTGTGTTGTACTTGTCTAATTAAATAAATGTTTAAAGATCATAAAGTAGAATTAATTAAGGAAAGTAATTATAGTTAACCAAGTAATAATAATTTAATTATAGATCACATTTAAAGACATGAGAAATATAATTTAAAGGGATCAATGAAAATGATATAAAATGGTTAGTATCTGGGGCAAGAAGCCGAGGAAATCTGAGAAGATAAAACATTTATGGAATGAGTATGGAGGGTGGTTGAGAGTAAATGCATGAGGCGGTCAGGAGGAATAAGGGGGAAGAAGGGGATGAGAGCACCATTCGGCCGGAGGGGCCGGAATGGATGCTATGGACGGCTATGTTTCGCCGTGAGCAGTCTAGCATTGGTACATGAAACTTTGTGATATTTTTGTGGGTTGTTAATGCTTGTGAGCAAGGAGCGAGGGAAGTGTTACGGACTATGACTTTTGATGAGGTTAATTGCTGCGTTGCTAGAGGTTTTAGACGCGGGGGCAGGGATATCCATTAATATCACGGAGCTGGTCGTTTTCCCTAGTTGGCGAAGGGGTGGACATTAGTTTGAAGCGGGTTTTCGTGTTTCTGTGGAGGCCGGGCTGTGGAAGCGAGTAACAGAGGAAACAGCAACAAGGCATCACAGCTTGTAATTAGCATCAGAACGGGGTAACCTGTTAAATTATGCATTTATTTCATTGCTATGAAACCGTTAATGGATAGAAATCTAAATTACTGATGTTGTTGTAACGAAAATCAATAGTATGTTATGAAGTTAATGTTTTCAGTTATTAAATAAATTGTTTATGGAAGTAAATACTGTTTAGAATTATTTGTTTATTCTGGTTAACCCACTTTAAAGAGCGTATGAACATTGTTTCTTTCTTTGGATTATCTTAATACAAGTGTATATTTTACATATTTCATATTGTTGTCTCTTGCCTCTGGTTATTGCAATTGTATTCTCTGTATACTTGGTTGTATTTCAACTTTAAGAGTTAAGGAACACTACAAATTGGTATGGGAGCTCTTTCAGGCTATCACACCTCAAATTTTAGTAGTTTTTCAGGGCTAGAACCATATTCCAAGCATCTTTAAATAACTTAATGATCTATTGTTGGAGTGGAGTAAAACTATGGATGGGAAGATACACACAAAATAGAAGTGGAATCACTTTTTTGGAAACCTTTGTAACCCATGTTACTACCCCTTTGAGTAGTATCATATAAGACACTACCTATATAGAAATCTCACTTCCATGTACCTTTAGGTATATTGTAAGTCCCCTAGGTATACCTGAGAGCAACTCTAGATCAATTGATCAACCATCTTGTTGCTATGGTACCCCAAAATTCTTACTTGGGAGATACTCTCTAGGTATTTGAGTGGTTGGTTACATTATGGATAAAACATGGTCGAACCTCCTTAGTTAGTGTCCTAAGATATTGGTTTGAGTACTATTGTTGGACCCTAAATGTATATTAGAGATATATATCACTTTACACTCCTTTATCGTTAGGACCCTGCAAAACCCTAGCTTCTACATCCAACCAACATAATTATCCCATCTTTGCATCCATAAGTAATTTGGAGATTCTTTCACTGCATTAATAATTAGTTGGGAGTAATACTCCCATAGGGATAGTAATTAGGAAAACAATTATAGGTCCTACCAACACCATTGTAAGAATATTCACAACACAAACACATTCAATACACACACTCACAATTAAGATTGTATTCATGTGGAACAAAATACCAATCATGGAATATGCCACTATAAAAATTACACTTATAATTACTATGGGAATTCACATAGATAACAACTACAAACCAAAGAAGCCCACAAGACATGACACTAAACCCACAAACTATTATTACCATGGTGAGAGTTCAGACTAAGAAAACAAAGAGAGAGAAAATAAAGATAAAATGCACATATAAGATTGGGTGGGAGAAACCCTTTGAAATTAATATTTTCAAATATTTAAAAATCATGAGAATATGTGGATGTTGTTTAGACAAATCAAAAAGCATCATCTCTCTTAGAATTAAACATGAAAGTTCATAATGTTAGAGAGCTCCCTAAATACTATGATAGACTTCTCTTATCACGTGCCTTATGTGTGTGGGGAATAAAATCCATAACAATTGAGTAACAAAAAAGTTTAGGGTTTTTATTTATGATATCGATCATTACTCCCTCGTTGTTCATACTTCATACTAAATAACTATTTTGATTATGGTTAAATTTATTGTTAGTTATCTCTTATCCCCCAAAAATGCATGGAATTTTTTTGGGTTATTAGTACTACGAAATCCAACATCATGCCTCAATACAGAGGAGATAAGAAATAATGGAGTGCATTTTCCAAGTCCAAGTTAAGCCGGTTTAGGAGATAAATTTATGAAGCAAAATTTTCATTAATTTGTGACAGTTGGTGTAATTGGACTTGAACTTGAAACTCAAGCATGTAGATAGGTCTAAAATGACAAAATATTCCATTCCCATGCCTCATATTATTATCTAAAGATACATTTTATACTAGGAGTGCATTTTGGTAATGGTAGTTGAAAATGGAAAAACTTGGTTGGAAGCCATTTTAACAATCCTATGGCTTCCATGAGAAACCAAAGAAGAAATTATGGATATTTGGAGAGGTGAAAATGTGAAATACTAGAGCCATATGACCTCAGTTCTCACCATAAATGTGTTTGGAGTGCCTTTGTGTGCATTTCAAGAAGACTTGTTAGGCTATTTCAATAGATAGATTTTAAGGTTGATCATTTAAATCTTTTTGGTTTAAATGGTGAAATATAAATATATATATAAAGGTAAAGGGGTTGTAAAATACACCTATACCAACTTCAATAATGTTTATAGAGTTTGTATTATTGCCTTTACATGTCGTTTACTAAAAATTGTGAAAAAACAACGAAAAGGGGTTAGATGGCATTTTAGTAGGAGCATTATGTGCATTTAGAGAGGGTTAGACGAAATTTTAGGAGCATTGTGTGCATTTAGAGAGGGTTATATGGAATTTTAGTAGGAGCATTGTGTGCATTTGGAGAGGGTTTGGCATTTTAGTAGGAGCATTGTGTGCATTTGGAGATGGTGGTGAGAAATATGGCTATGTAGGATAATTCACCATATGATATCATCCCTCTTTAAATATTTATACCTTATCAAGATTCATTTTGAAGGCCTCACATGCATTTTACAAAGCCCACTCAGGCACATGCTCTGTATTAACCTATATTTTTTTAAGCAAGCAATTAGAAGTTTGAGCATATGATGAGCATTTTAATATGGGATATGGTTGTTTATGGAAAAATATAGCACATACTTTAGGACTTTTCAAACAAACATTTTAGGGTAGTGGAGCAATTTTTCATACTTGAAGTGCATTTTTACACTTATAATTTTAGAAGCAATGAACATATTTGGAGAGATTTTACCATGGTAGATGCATGAATTGATGATAATTATATTTTTGGAGGGACTCTCATACAATTCACAATGATAACAATACTTGCCATACCACAAATGGCCTAAAGAAACCTCAAATCATGGAAATAGACCTTAAATCATGGGAAAATCAATAAAAATAAGACATGAAATCATGACATGGAGAATTAATCCATATTTCATGAATAAAGAAAATAATTATTTAATATAGAGCCTGAAGGGACAATAATCAAGTTTTATTTCATCCAATTAATCATTTTTAAGGGGTATCTTCTTCAAGACTAAGACGAGTGAGTGGAGAATGATCATATGGAATCTAATCTCTCAAAGAGGAGATTTCAAGGAGTTGTTTTTGAATCATGTAGAATTTTCCAAGGTAATGAGGTGCAACTTTTTTTTTCAAAGTGCATGGGAGGAATGGGTCAAAGTGACTTGGATGTGGACCCATCAACGATTTTGAGGAGGAAATTTTGCATTTAATAATTAAATATATGTGATGAGAATCATTTTGACCTCATCAAAAATGAATATAAAAGGAAAAAGCTACTCTTTCCTAAGGGTGGATTCTTAGGGAGTAAATCCTCAATCTAGTAGAAAGATAAAAGTATTTCTAAGGGATCATAAAGTTTATGTACTTGTAGTTGTTCCTTTATTCTTCTTCTCTTTTCTATAGATCAAGCTCTTGCATGGGTGTTGCAATGAGAGGTTGTTCCCAAATCATCCTATCTCTCTCTTTCACTCGTGTTTCTAGTAATCCATTAGGAGTTTGAGATAAACAAAAGCATGATTGTGACTACTTGCATGTCTACTACTATTCTATGTAATGTTGAAGAAGCAAAGATTTTCGTTATCAACCCTTCTTTGTCTTTGAAATTTTGATCAATAACATATTTTGGTTTCTTTATATACATGATTTATGAGTTTATGACTATACATGACTTTTTTTTTAACATTTTCATTCGACACTTATGTGAAAATTTGGTTTATCTAGTCAACAAGTTGAATCTACAGAGAAAATTATCTTGTTGTTATTCTCCATCATCCATTTATGCCTCTACTTGTAATCTAATATGATGATGAAAAAATTTCCTAATTCAATAACAAATCAAGAAACAAAAGAGTAGAGAAATAGAAAGGAACTCTAGTTTCTCATGATAATGAAAAGTGTATGTTCTGTAAAGATATCACGCCTAAACCTAAGAAACCAAAATTCTTCTCTTTTCTATAGATCAAGCTCTTGCATGGGTGTTGCAATGAGAGGTTGTTCCCAAATCATCCTATCTCTCTCTTTCACTCGTGTTTCTAGTAATCCATTAGGAGTTTGAGATAAACAAAAGCATGATTGTGACTACTATTCTATGTAATGTTGAAGAAGCAAAGATTTTCGTTATCAACCCTTCTTTGTCTTTGAAATTTTGATCAATAACATATTTTGGTTTCTTTATATACATGATTTATGAGTTTATGACTATACATGACTTTTTTTTTAACATTTTCATTCGACACTTATGTGAAAATTTGGTTTATCTAGTCAACAAGTTGAATCTACAAAGAAAATTATCTTGTTGTTATTCTCCATCATCCATTTATGCCTCTACTTGTAATCTAATATGATGATGAAATTTTTTCCTAATTCAATAACAAATCAAGAAACAAAAGAGTAGAGAAATAGAAAGGAACTCTAGTTTCTCATGATAATGAAAAGTGTATTTTCTGTAAAGATATCACGCCTAAACCTAAGAAACCAAAAACATTATAAATAAAATCATTCATATTTATCCCAAACTAACATGCAAATATACATCAAAATTAAATATTTTGACATGATATCTTAATTGAAACCTCACTCACCGTGCCACTCATGTTTAAAATATTATAAGCTTATCAACCATAAGACAACATATAAACATCTCTTACATTACTTAATTCTTAATTGCCTCTTTCACTTCAAAATACACACAGCCTTTTTTAAAACCAATTATGTTTGATGGTTGTAAACCATCCATCCTTTCTAACTGAGCAATTAGATTTGATGTTTCTAAATTATCCATCCTTTCTAATCGTAGATGAACTTAACTTTGTCAATGTGTGAATGTTGTTCATGTATATTTTCTCTTTCCCTAATAAAAGGAAAATATGCCTTGATGTTATTGCAAATATTTTATCTTCTTCACCATCCTATGACCATGCTCAAATTTACCCCGAGGAGGATCACCTCCCCTTTCTTAACACTTGATGGTCAATACACCATCAAGTCCATTATTATGGATCTTGGATATAATACCAACCTTATGACAAGCAATACCAAACGTACTCTAGTCATCAAACACATGAAATTCACCAATTAAGTGTGTCATAGCTTTGACAAAGTTACAATTACCCTATCTTAGCAAGGTGTCATTACCAATTTCTCTAACTAGTAGCACTATGAATATATATGTGGAAATCTTGGAATAGAACCTAATATACAACATCTTTATCAACTACTCATGGTTAGATACCATATGTGTAGTGGTGTCACCTTTCTTTGGAGAACCTTAGTATTTTCATGAGGAAAAGATTTAGATAATCAAAGAAAACTTAAGGCCTTTTGAGCCCATTAGTGAACCATCTTCAAACAAAATTATGGTCATGAATTATGGGCTATATTTCATTTGTGATTGTTATCTATGTGAGGTCTATAGTACTATTTTATTACAGTGACATATCCCTATCTTGGGGGATTTTTTTCCACATTAAACCTCTTCTAGTAGTGTGTGTTTGTTGGGCGTGTGTTGTGAATAATCCTAAATGCACAGTAGTTGTGAGACAAATGTGGTTTATAAGAAACTACTCATGCCAAAAGCTTTACAAATATGAAATATAGCTTTTGGGTCCAAGACCTTGACTTGATGTAATACCATCCTTCTCACTCCAATAATAACATCGTTGTCAACATTAGTTTCATATCCCAATATTGTGATTTCATTTTACATTAATACTCCCCTTCTAATTTTGTATTCATATGTCTTTGTTTGTTGTGAATAATCCCATATGCATATTGATCATGGGATAAAGCTAGTTCATAAGGAATTAATCACACCAAAAGATTTGTGTGTGTGACTGCATGCATGGGTGTGTGAATATAAGTATGTGAGTGTGTTGTAAATATTCCCACATGCATACTAATTGTGATACAAAGGTAATTTATAAGGCTTTACCAACAATTGTGAGGCAAAGGTAGTTTACAAGGCATTACTCATACCAATTTGTTTTACAATGTGGGAGCTTCTTTAGGGTGGAAATCACACCCTCCCTCATTCTAGTACTAAAATTGTCAACAATTTCAATATCATGTCTATTCATCTTGTGTGTGTAAATATTCCCACATACATAAAAATTGTGAAGGAAAAGTAATTTATAAAAGATTACTCACACCAAAATATTTACAAATATGAAAAATTTGTTTAAGGTGAAAGTACCCAATAAAACACCCCCTCACTCTAATACTAAAAGCATCCACAAGTTGTAATGTCTATTCATTCTATATCACTTCCTTTGCATTACGTTTCTCTCCTACATTGTGCATTGTTGTTATGCAATATAAATAATATATTATGATAGAATTGAGTCATTCATACATGATGCATGACTTGAAAAAACCACCTTATTTGCTATTAAATTTTTGAAAGAACTTTCGAGTTTTAACATACACCTTGATCTTTCTAACTTTTATAAATTTAAAATTACGAGTTTGTCCATTACATTACATATTTTTATAGAATTTTACATTATATTAAATCAAATTTAATTGTTTACAATATATATTTATAAAATAATTATGTTTTCATGCTTGAATTTATCTATTTTAATGTGACATATTTGATTTATGTTTATGTCAAAATTTGTTTACTTTAACGTGACATTACAATTTTTTGGGATTATTTGCATATAAGAATAATTATATTTAAAATTGACATAAAACGTTTGTATAATTGAATTCCGAGAATATATTTGTCCATGTTTGGTTTAATAAGGCGATGTTTCAACATTGAACACAACAAACAACTAGATACAACAATGAAAAATTGCATGGTAGCTAGTCCATGCCTTTAATAAAGAGAACAAATAAAACAA
>SNQJ01S0042248.1:55154-75667 GCA_010110895.2 Picea sitchensis | reverse complement strand
TTAGATAATAAATATAATAATGCATAATAATAAATACATAGTACAACTTTTTATATTTAGATGTGGTGATTGGTGAAATTCATTGATTATGTAATTAATTCTACATATTGAAAGACGTGAAGGGAGCAATAACACTTCAATTCCATCAACCAATTAGAAATGAGAAACACAAATATTTTTATTATCTCCAAATATATATATATATATTTTTTCCTATGTTAAACATTACATTGCATACACAAATTTATGGTAAAAGGCAAATTAATGTCACATCAATGTCACATCAAAAACAAACTCATTGCTATAGTCTCATGGTAGGGACTAATAATAAGTAGAATATAATAAAATAAAGATTTATATGATTTAGCTCCAATGCATAAGTGGCTTTCAATATACCAAAGACTAATATTTCATGATATTTTTCTTTAATTTTTGAAATATGTTGCGATACCAACAAACAAATAAAATAAGTAGCAAACACACTAAAATAAGTATTGATATGATTTAACTCCAATGCATAGGATTCAAAGATGACGTTATTAAAAACTAAGCAACATAATAATAATTATAGTGTTATCATTATGCAGTGGTAACTTCTTAAAAAGTAAACAAAAATCCAAATATAGATTCTCTAGCAAGCATAACAATTGTATATTATGCCCAACAAATTCTAATACCAAAACTCTAAAAATATCTTGCATAAATTACTTGTATTGAATTGAATATTGGGAAATTGAGTACCTTTCTTGTTGTATGACTTGCTTCACAATGGAATTTTACCCTAAGGAAGGAACCCTTTTCTCTAACTTTGACTATTGTGACGTGATACATTGCGATCATCTTGCAGAGCAGAGGTGAGACTAGGATCATGGTAAAAGAGAATACACTGTTTTATTTGTGAGCCTCTAAGGCCCCCATAATCCATATTATTTGGATTAAAACCAACTACAAAACCAACACTGGAAACAAAAGGACTAGAACTAGTATTGTAATTAATGCTTGGCCCACTACTATCATATGTAGATGTGTTAGGATAGTTTGAAAAATAACTAAGGGTAAAAAAATCCTTTGATTCATATGTCTCCACTCATATCATGGAAATATAAGATTATTAGTGAACAACATCATAGACTTACTTACTCGAGCAGATATCAAGACCAAGTTCCAATAGTTTTCCCTTGCTATGTCATTGCCTTATGTAGTAGCAATGAACCAATGCTAGAAAACATTGTCATCTTGTGTTGTGGTTTCCACAGAGAAGATAAAAAATGGCTCATAACATAGAAACATGACTATGCCATTCGCTTAGACCAATTATATTTATATATAAGTGATACAACTATGATGGAGCCAAGTGATATAACCAATAACTTTATATATAGTGAAGTTATACCCTTATCTACACAACAAGCGTGCACATAAAATACTCAATAAGGGAGGTATTAATGCATAATTTAAATAAAAAAAAATAAAATAAATATAGAAATAAAAAACGAATTTCCAAAATGTCTTCACTCCTCTTAGAGTTGTGATTTCCCATGTGTAAGCTCTATTATCCAACATTGTAGTGTTTTTCATGTTTGTACAAGTGCCCACTATTTTTTGTGCTCGCATGTTCGAGACGCCTACCATGACCATGAACACCTAACATGAGACACCTGACCTAACGCCCCACTTATATTGACATTGGGATGACTTGTTAACCTGCCACTCAGTACACATTCTCTAAAACAAGTTAAGGTTAATATGTTTAATTGTGTATCAATTGTGCATCAAGAACGAGAAAGCATTTGAGTTTTCTATGAAAATTATGTTGCATTGGAATGAAAGGATGCACCTAATCCTCATTCTATGTTGTTGGCCAATTGGTGTTGATAAAATCTTAAAGATTTAGGTTGAAATTTTGCTAAAATGAGTGAAGACCCAAAGAATTAGCCTTGTAAGGGACCTACAACATATATAATTAGATCTTTAGTTGAAACTACATCAATGGTGACTAAGAGTCAATCTAAAAGAGAGTGATATAGGTAAATGAAGGTAATTCACTATCTATAAGTGTTATTGCACACCAAGTTGCATAACTCTATTCATAAATGTTTCTAAATGTTCTATTTGGGGAAGAGAACCTTTGCTTTACACTAACTCTGTTCTTACCTCTATCTATATTGACTTGAATACTACTGCAATGCTGGAAATATATATAGCAATCACCAATATATTTACCCCTTTGAAGTTTTCATTGAGATAGGTAAGAAATCATAGGGACATTGGTAGATGTAAGAGTTCTAGGAAAAGGAGATGGAGCGAGGAGTACCGTAATTGATTTCCAATAGTTTTCGAATTTGCAAATAGGATCACATAGAGTGAACATTAAGTTATTCCTCTTTATTATCCATGCCCATTTGATTATGATAGAATTAGAACTATGAGATTATTAGGTGTGTAATTTCTCTAGTTATGGGAGCTAGAGGTCATCGTCATTAGTTGATTGTCTACTTTCTAGTTGTCTAATAACTTTAGTTATGGGACCTGGAAGTTAGTCACATTTGTTATTATTATTTGATTAGTGGGTTTTCTTCTCATTACTCTCATCGCTTTCAAGACATGGAAGTCCACAAAATCTAGGAAGGTCAACAATATGAAGTTGGTATAATTGCAACAGATGAAGCTCACAAAGTTGAAGCTCAACACAAGGACTATGGTGTTGCATTCAAAACCCCAAGGCTTAACCAATTGTTTGTTTCAGTGCCACCACTAGCAAGTGTTTGAGTTGAAAGGTTGCCTGTTAATCCATAGCTGCACATTTAGTGTATGTTACATCTAGTTGGGTTTTCATTATAACACAAAATGTGCTTGTTCTGTGATGCAATTTTTTTTTGAATATTTCTAAAATCCCCTAGGAACTTGTGGGAGGAATAACTTCTGCATATGAGCTCCATTTGAGGTGATTTCGACATCGTTGGAAAGACATCGATGTGTAGAAAATTATTGAGGGACCAGGATTCACTCTCACAAATTTTTGACCCCCAAAAGTGTCATTTGATGCCTCAAATGGATTTGGAAGGTTTCGAACCCAAAATTTCCAAATTGGGATCTACCACTAAAATGGGCTTTGCATACCAATTCTTGTGATTTTTCCACCCAGAAAGTACCAAGATAGATGAAAAAATATATAATGATCCAATAAAAATGATACCTCCCCGTTTTGGCAGGATTTTGGTCCCAAAATATTTTACTAAGTGAGGCGAGGAAATTTTTCCTCTACCTTCTCCTTGGAGTACCATTTTTCCTTTCCTGGAATTTGTCCTTTCAATTTGATATTCCAAAGGTCATGCTACCCATATCTAGTAGTTTCAGACTCCTTCTGCAAAAATGTATCTTTTTCCAGCTCTGCCTGAGTTTCTATCACTAAGTCCTCTATGGATGTAGGAACTTCTCCTCAGTTTCTTGATCCAGCATAGGAGGCTCACAGAGTTTTAGATTCTCCACATTCACTATTGAGTAAATTCATGTGTCTAGGCAGACTAAGTCTGTAGGAATTATCACCCACCTTCTCTAACACTTCAAAAGGACCATATCACCGAACTCCATTCTTCTTATCAATACCATGTAGTCTTTCCTTGTTCATTTGTAACCAAACTCTGTCTCCTATTTTGAATGATTTCTTTTTTCTGTGTTGATCATATCTGTCCTTGTACCATTCTTGTGACTTCTTTAACGTCTCCTATACTTGCAAATAGATCTACCTAATATTTTCAACAAAATTCTCAACTTTCAATGCTTCTCATACAATGTATTCCCCCTTACTCTTCCTTGTTGTCCATATACAACATCCAATGGATAAAGCAAAAAATACCAAAAGCATGTTTCAAAAGGTGAATTACCAATAGAAGTATGGACTGCTATATTATAAGAGTGTTGAATGTAAATCAATTTTTCATCCCAAGATTTTGGATGCTTATGATTGTAACCCCTCAAAAGTTGATCCAAAGTCCTATTGACTACTTATGTCTTCCTATCTGTGTGTGGATGGAATGTTGTAGATCTCTTCAACTTCGTGTCTATCTTCTCCAAAAGTGAAATCCAAAAGAAACTAATAAATCTTATGCCCTTGTCTAATATGAAATTCATTGGTATCCCAAAGTGCATCCATACCTATTCAAAGAACACATTTGTTTCTTCTTATCCTTTGATGTGTTGATATTATGGTAGCTGCAGGAGGTATTAACCTCCATATGTAACCTTTGACTAGAATATAATATTCCAGAAGCAAGAGAAACCCTAAACAAGATGTGTGAGAACCTTAGAAGACATGTCGACTCAACAATATATATAATATTAAGGTATTATCCTCTAGAAATACCAGTCAGATCCACAGGAAAATTATAAACATAAAATATAATTACCAGAAAGTCAGGTCGGCCCAGCCAGAAAAATCACTGGACAAATTAGCATAAATTGAGGACGTCTTGGCTCATTTGTTCACTCACTCTCACCCAGAAAATCAGAAATAGTGTGTATGTTTGGAGGAGGAGAAACAACAACTGTTGTTGGGAAGTTTTCTCTTGTTCAGTCTTTCCGATATCTTTATCTTGTGCGCTACCTTTGGAGAAAGTGCACTCTCTCTTGGTGATCCGTGGTTCTGATGTGGCTTCTCATAATCATTCTTTTTGTCAAAGGTTAATGTGCTCAGGGGAGGCTTTGTGCCTATGTATGGGTGACAATGGTGTATCATTGTCTATGGTGAAACGTGCACACCAACATTATTCTAACATGTTATGGGCCCACACTACCTTCATAACAGTCTAACCGCTGGAATCTAGATCAAGATTTTCTTTTCAAGCTCGTTGTAGCACCAGTTGCAACTGCAACTAGGGTTTTTGATTTTGCAGCTGCAACAAACCCTAAAACTAAATTCTTGGGCACTTTTAGTGAAGCATTGGACCTAATTCTTGGATATTCTAGTGCACCCTAACCCAATGCATCTCCTGGTTCCCTCAGCCATAAAAAATGTCAACATTGGATTTTTTGGTCAGATTTAAAGTTTGATTGGTCAAAGTCAAAGTTTGAATGGTCAAGGTCAAAGTCAAAATAGTCATGAAGACTAGTTTCAGATTAGAAGACATATTGGAAGGTGCCACCAACTCTAGAGCATGGAAGATTAAGTTACTTCTTATCTTAGAAGAAAATTATCTTATGTACTACATAAACCAGGACATCCCTGAGCCGATAGAAGATGAAGAGAAGGTAAAGCATAAAAAAAAGACTAAACGTGACGACGATCCACACAGCGATTATTCAGGAGGATATCTACAAATATCATTGTAAGTATAATTTAGTTATTTCAATTATTTTTCTTTTGTATTGGACCATCTTCCTTGGTATGGGAGTCCAATTTTCCTTTTGGTTTGGTTATTAACTTAGTAAAGGAGGCCATTTCTTGTTATTATCGTAGTACATGAGGCCACTTTGGTTATTATCCTAGTATAAGAGACCATTTCTGGTTATTATCTTAGTATAGGAGGCCATATTTGGTTGTTATCCCTACAATAGGCCATTTTGGTTATTATCCCTATGGGAGGCCATTGTGGTTATTATCCTAGTATAGGAGGCCATTGTGGTTATTATCCCTATGGGAGGCCATCTTGGTTATTATCCTAGTACGGGAGGCTAGACTTCTTATCTTTGTTAGAAGTGTCATTATCCTTGGTACGAGAGCCCCTAGTTATAGGTTAGGAACAAAAAATGTATGACAACAAGAGCATAAGACTTGAAAGAACTCAGAGAGAGTCAGACTTCATAGGGAGTCAAACTTCAAAGGGAGTCATTGATCAGGAATAATCCAGTATGGTTTCGTGACACTTTGCAGGATGCAAAGGGGCATGCAACAGACGAAAGCGTGGTCTGAGGATTCTCTTAGATAGAGGGAGTTGATTTCAGAGTTTGAGATGAAGGATCTTGAACGAATATATTGGGATTGGAAGCGTGGATGACACCATATGAGATATTTAGTGAGGAGACTGAAGAGGTTTATCATGATGGACATGAAGTCCACGACCACACCTATGACGACACATCTGAGGAAGTTGTGTGACGTGATAGGAATTTTCTTTGCAGATAGCACCTTGTTCCAGTATATGGTTGAACCATGCCCATATTATTCGGTTACAACACAGCATGCAGGGACCTATGTTGTGGTATAGATAAATATGATTGATCTCTGATGATGAAGTATGGATGCCATGATATATAATTTTTGGATTGGGAGTGCAGAAGACAGATCTAGCACCTAGGGTGCTACTTCATCTTGGGATCGAGTAAGATTTCCAGAAAAGCAGGGAAGAAAATATATGTAGCACTCAATCATATATCATAGCCAGTTATGAAAGATATGAAGCAAGGTAGATTTTCGAAGGATCTTGTAGGAATTCATCAAAGACATGGTGCAGGAAGGAGCAATGATGCTCTATCACTTATCCATAGATGAGAAGATAGTTGAAATTTGCACTAAGCCTCTGTCTGGGATAAGCTTGGAAGGAATGAAAATGTTTCCTTGGGGGAGTATTGATGATTGCAGTATTATGCCGATATTCCAAGATTGATCAGATGGGCTTGATCATGTGGGAATAGGCCCAGATGTAGTCTTCGATAGACCGAAGATTCAATTTGTTGCTAGATCTCCTATGCATGAATTGCATCAGGCCTTTAAACTCTCACGAGTAGGTGAGTAGCTCCGATAAGCATCGGGCCAACTCTATCTCCACAGGGACTGGGCTCTAGACCACTAGATATAGGGAACATATACATCTGGAGTAGATGTTCCCTGACGTAGTCTTTGACAGAATGAAGATTCGAGGTGCAATTCCACATGTTCGATAACATCGAGTTGAATGCATTCACAGAGTGATCCTATAATAAGATCATCATGAGGCGTTTGTGGCTCCGATGTGGTCATAATTATTGTCATGGGACAAGAACGACCCGAGGTGCTAGATACACGTTTCCGATAGCATCCAGATAAATGCATTAACAAAGTGATCATATGAGAAGATAAACAATGAGGTGAATGTGACTCCGATGAGGTCATGATTGTTTTCATGGGACAAGAATGACCCAAGGTGATAGACACATGGTGGTGGAGATAGATCATCAAAATAGCTAAATGAGGCTCATGGATATCGTGATGATACATTTTGATTCCATATTTCTACCAGATGAAGATGATAGTGATACTTGTGACTTGATCTATGATGATACTCACAACATGCATGTAGCCATGGGTGAGCACATCATGCAGGTGTAGCCCATGACAATGATGGTGACACACTCTACAAGGTGTATCTCTAGTGTTCTCTAGCGAGTTGTGGCCCGTAGATGAGATTGACAGGTCCACATGGGTGTAGCCATGTGTGACATGATGATGCTACCTGTAGAATGGTCTACAAGACTATAAGAACCTTTCCCATTCCATGTGAAGATGGATGGATGCGTTTCAAACAATTAATACCTCCTTAGCTAAGAGGGAGTGTTGATATTATGGTAGTTGAGGGAGGTATTAACCTCCATATGTAACCTTTGACTATAATAGAATATTCCAGAAGAAATAGAAACCCTAAACAGGATGTGTGAGAACCCTAAAAGACATGTCGGCTCAGAAGAATATGCAATATTAAGGTATTATCCTCCAAAAAGACCAGTCAGCTCCATAAGAAAAAGATAAACATAAAATATAATTACCAGAAAGTCAAGTCGGCCCAGCCAAAAAATTCATTGGACATATTAGTATAAATAGAGGATGTCTTGGCTTATTTGTTCACTCACTCTCACCCATAAAACTAGAAACAATGTGCAAGTTTGGAGGAGGAGCAACAACAATGGTTGTTGGGAAGTTTTCTCTCATTCAGCCTTTTCGATATCTTTATCTTGTGTGCTACCTTTGAAGAAGGTTCCCTCTCTCTTGGTCTTGGACAACATGCTAAATCTATACAAAACACTTGAGAAACATTGCTTATTTTCTTGGAGGGATCCTATAGGGTTAGCGTAATAGATATATAGTGGATATAGAAGAGAAAACTGATCAAAAGATTAGTTTTATCACAATGAACAGTTCAAAAATAATGATAAACTAGATTTCAAAAACTCACAAATACCAACAAAAAAAAGGTTGAAAACAAACACTTAATTCTTTTATTAATAGGCTTGCAAGTGGGTTGGTTGCACCACAATTGGCAAGTTCACAACCGATACAATGATCACTTTGCTCAATGAAATATCACTAGACTAAGAGAGAGGGAAGAATGAGAACACAACACTATGTTGTTGCTGCTAAGAACCCACCAAAAACACTTGTGGAGCATCCAATATGTAACACTTGAGGGCACATCTTCCAAGGAAGAAGAGAGAGGTCTCATGAGAGTAAAAAATAACAACTTTGTGCATGAGGAAGTATGGGATGCATGCAACTTTAATGAGAAAAGGCAAGTGGAAGAAGTGAAAGATTGCATACACAAGGAGAGTGAAGTAAGAAATGAACACGTGGGAACCAAGGAGTTAAGGCGTGTAAGAAATAAGCACGAGAAGGCTTGCGCACAAGAGAGAGGGACATGTGATGAGTGTGAGAGTTTACGAATAGACGAGTGAGTAAAAAAGAGACCAAGAGCATGCGTGAGAGAATAGGAGGTGAGTGTAAGAGTTCAAGTGCACGTGGGATAGGGTATATAGGCTTAGCATCCAAGATAAGACACAGTTGAAACAGGTGAATACTCAAATATAACCCCACATGTGTGAGTGGATGATAGGGGAGATGACATAAGGAAGCATACAATTATAGAATCTGGCATGAGGGAATGAGCTATGCCAAGCAATATCTAGCCCGCTGCAGAGTCTTTAAGACTCTAAAGACTCTGCAGACAGGATGACCGTGCAACCACGCTCATGGGATTCCATACCCTTGGGCATCTATTCTCCCATTCACATCCACATTCATGCTCCCATCCTCTACCCGACATACTCTAATTCCCTCGACGTTCTCACCTTCGACGTCCTTGATGTAGAGGAGCTCCCCTCCCACGCCGTTCACCGTTTTTGTTCGTTTACTGCCATGCCATGCACCCATGCAATCCAACCATGTATATGACTTGAAATTTGAATTGGACAAGAGGCGGGATTGAAATTTGAACTTTATAAAGAGGCAGGAAATTTGAACTTGAATTGAGCTAACATGTACCTTTGTTTAGTGGTTATTTGTCTCCGGACCAAATGAGCTTGGCTATCCTCAGATAATAGAACCATTCTGGAAGTGGGGTTCCTCAAAGAATCGGTCACAACTATCTCAAATACATCAGGATTTGTGATATTCCTCGTGGATTGATAGATTTCAGGGAAAGAAGAGGCAGTGATGCACATACAAAGTCCGAACTGATCAAAATACCACCGCAACCAAGGCTTGTGCTGAAGCTCATTTCTCATATATGTAGAAATATTGAATTTCCTAAAATAAAAAGCAATGGAGGATGGCAAGATCAAGAAGTGCACCAGTTTCGAAATGGTGACTGTGCACTTGTGGAGGGGAGAAGCCTGGCATGAGATCTCGATGGTGTTTTTCCCGGTGGAATTCAGGTCCAGAATGGAGCCCCTCATTGCCAGAGAATATGCAAGCAATGTCGTAGTACCAGGGTATGGTAGAGAAACGACCGAAGAGCTTCAAGATTGGTCGTTCCCGATCCTGGTGTAGAAGGTCCAAGAAGGGTTGTCCAGAATAGGCAACGATTATATCCAGTTTGTGATAGACTAGATGGAAGTCCATGAGGGAATACCCTGTGCAATGAACAATTTTATGTGGTTGCATGGTGGAGGATGCAAAATATCCGTGGGGGGGATCCTCTCCATCAAATCCCTGCGATGAGTTTTAGCCACTGCACGAAACTGGCCGTGTTGCTTCCCAACCCGAACCAACAAAGTGGTGGAGGTGGCGGTCTCAACGTGGCCATTTATCTCCAACCTCGTCAATTTCAACACTTCCACTGTTATTCCAACATTCATCCGGGAAATGACATTTGTGTTTACATTGTGTTGTTTTCATTGTTTTTGCTTTGGGAAATGACATTTGTTTTTGTGTTCATATTTGATGTCAAGTTTTAGTGTAAATTTCTATGGTTTGTAATTTTGAATTAAATATTAGAACCATATTCTTTTCATCTCGTCACATTTACTTCTTTATCATGATGATTTGAATGCAAGTGGTAATCTGTTTATTTTAATCATGATTTTTCATTAATTTATTTAAAATTAACAAATTTGATAAATTTAAAATTTATTTTATTTATTAAATGATTTTGAATTTTGTAAAATATATATTTAGTAAATTTTGAATTATTTAAATTAAAAAAAATTAAAATAATAATTTTTAAATAAGTTAAATTTAAAAATAAAATAATTTAAATACAAAAATTATAAATATTTTGAAAATAATTAGTATATGTTGTTTTTAAAAAAGGAGGAACATTAATCCCTATACCACATGATAATCCCTCTTAATAGAATCATTGGCCTAGGATTGGGATAAGGTCTTAATCGTGGTGTTTGTCACATCAACAAAGGGTATTCTTGTACCATCAATGATTCAATTATAAAATATAGGGGCTTATTCCCTAAAGGAAATACCGTGGTGTTTGTCACATCAACAAAGGGTATTCTTGTACCATCAATGATTCAATTATAAAATATAGGGGCTTATTCCCTAAAGGAAATACTTATGAGACATATGGGTAATGAAGATGACCTTGGACCATGTGACATTCCTTGTAAAATGAATATATGACCCAAGAGTGAGTTAAGGCCCTAATGATGAGGTTTGATGTACTAGGAAAGAGTCTTCTCTCCCAAGTGATGCTTCAAGGCCTATCACATGGCCCCTTACCAAGAGACAATCCCCATTAGTGGAATATGTGCTTGATTCTAAGGTTTGGTGCACCAAGGAATGGACTTCTAACCCAAGACATTATTCAAGTCTCAAACCATGGGCTAGATCCTAAACACTACATATCGGGATTATGATCAATACATGGCATATTATACCGAAGCGCTTTTGTATATGGAAAACTATACGAAAGCACTTCTATATATGCACATATACATAAGTGCGTTTATTTATGCACACATATGGAATGTGCACCATCAAAATAACTCTGTAGATATGCACATATACATAAGCGCTTTTGTATATGTACATATACAATATATGTATGAATATATGGAAGCACTTCTGTATATGCTAATATGCAAAAGAGCTTCCATATATGGGCATATACAGATTCAACACTTCCATATATACTCAAGCGCTTTCAAATATGTTCACATATGGTATATGCACATATACATAAACACTTCCATATATGCACACATATATGGAAGCTCTTTCATATATGCACATATATGGAAGAGATTTCATATATGCACTAATAATAAATATGGCAAAGGTCCTACGTTAAGTTGGATCTTGAGTGATATTGATATTATTTTTTTAGTTGAAATGTGGGAGCATGACAAGTCTAAGGCCCCTAACATAGAAGGATTCGTCTTGTAGTCGACATGGAACAAAAAGTCCTTGTTGTTTTTCTTCATATGAGATATGATTGATATATTATTACAATGATGAGTGTTCCATATATAGAGAACATATGGTGACCATCCATGAAAGGATGCGTCCCTTGGATAATCAATAACTATTTATTATTATCATTTACTTATTACATATAGTATTTAATAATCAATAATTATATTATTAATTATTAATTATTAATCTAGGAGAACGTCTTCTCAATGTTGTCCAAACATCAACACTCCCTCTCAACGAAGGAGACATTCTGCATCATGCAAAGTTTGTCTCTGAAGTATACAAATTTCACCCTAGACTCATGACACTTGTTTGTCAGTCTTGGGAGACCTCTCTCTCCCACTGGAAACGAGGAGAAACTCCTTTTGCGGCTCTCCTTTTGAGCCAATTGACTCTCTCTGAGATCATGCTCACTCTGGGTCCACATGTAATAACATATAGCATATTCAGTCTTTATCATTCCTTGTCAAATCACCATGACTAGGAAAAATACCACAATAAGATATTTCACCACAGGTACACACCTGTGAGTGAATTTCATCCTTATGCTAACTGACACGTGGAAATCACTTCAAGCACCTCGAGTCCATATTCCTCCTTGTCATGATCAAGGAAGGACTACGCCTGGGCACATTTACCACAAGTGAACCTTTATGATAAATGTATCCTATCTCCCTTGGTCTGCAGCCCAATCTAGGAGAAGGTCCGCCCGATGCCGAACCATCAACACTCCCTCTTAGTTAGGGAGGTATCTTTCCATAGTAGTACACAACTACTATCCAGTGGTACACAACCACTTCTAGTAGTACACAACTACTGTCTAATGACACACAGTCATTTCTAGTGGTACACAACCACCATAGTAGTACAAAGTTACTGTCCAGAGACACACAGTCTCCGCCAATGGTACACAACCATTGTAGTAGCAAAAGGTATGTCACACATGGCACTCCCATGTGGCCTTCTAGAGGATAATCCCTCTAGAAACACTAGGGTAAAATCCCCATAGTGTGTGATGTCACAATAAACTCCTTTGACATGTCCTCTTGTTCTCTCCACAAGGGACGTGTCCTCATGTGCTCTACACAAGGGATGTGTCCTCATGTGCTCTCCACAAAGGACACTGGGATATAATCCCAAACCCACTTATCCCTTCTCAGATAAGTGTCCCACTTATCCCTTCTTGGATAAGTGTCCTCACATATCAACTCAACTCGGTTTAAAGAGGAGTATGATCTGAAGAAATTATGTTACACATGGAACTCCCATGTGGACTTCTAGAGGCACTCCCTCTAGAAACACTGGGGTCAACTCCCCATAGTGTGTGATTTCAAGGTCAACTTCCTTGAAATGTCCTTATGTTCTCTCGACATGGGACGTGTGCTCTCCACAAGGGACGTTGGGATATCCCTTCTCAGATAAATGTCCTCACATATCAACAAACTTATCCCTTCTCGAATAAGCCCAAACCCACTTATCCCTTCTCGGATAAGTGTCCCACTTATCCCTTCTCAGATAAGTGTCTTCACAGATAAAATCAACTCAATCATAGAGGAGTATGATATGGAGAATGTCTCAGGAAGCTGCAAACATAAACACTCCCTCTAAATGAGGGAGGCATTCTTTTCCATGCCAAGTCTGTCATGAAAATACTCGAATTTCATCCTAGTTTGGTAAGAACATAAAAAACCTGCTCATCTATAGGAAGGTATTGCACCAATACTTCCTTCCTATTTACCATGTCTCAGGATAATAGTGGAATCCAACAGATGTCCAAATAAATATGCAAGGAGCTTGCGAAGCCACACTGCTTCGCAAACTACGACACTCAATGAAATGTACTTTTCTTCTGCGGTGCTCAAGGCCACAAAAGTCTGTTTCCTACTACACCAAGAATCCATGATAATCCCCAAAGTGAAGCAACACCCAGAGGTGCTCTTCCTGTTCACTCTACTCCCTTCCCAATCAGAGTCAGTATATCCCTGCAATCTCATGTTAACGCTAGAAGTATATCTCAGACCATGTCCAATTGTGCCTTGTAGGTATCTCAACACATGCTTCACAACAATCCACTGTGTATATCTCTACTGACTCATAAACTGGCTAAGTGTACTCACTACATAAAAAATATCTGGTTTGGTGTTAACCATATACATCAATGATCCAAAAAGACACGTCTCTTTGAAAATTAAATTTAAAATCCATCCACATAGTATTTGACTTTGTTAAATTGTTCCTCCATAATTCATGGGATTCTTTGCATAAATATAGGTAGAAGTAAATATGCAATACATTCCTCATATTTAGGTAATTAGACATTTTTACTAGAAATTACTACCCACCATAATTTATGGAATTCTTTCTATAATTTAGGTAGGAGTAAAAATTAAATATGTTGTACATAGAGATTGTAACAACCCCATAAATTTAACACTCTCAACATTTTACTCTACTCTCATTTTCCTGGGCCCTCCTGTGAAGGAGTCAAGCCTAGTATGCTATGATACCATGTTATTTTTCTTCATATGAGATATGATCGATACATTATTACAATGATGAGTGTTCCATATATAGAGAATATATGGTGACCATCCATGAAAGGATGCGTCCCTTGGATAATCAATAACTATTTGTTATTACCATTTACTTATTACATATAGTATTTAATATTTAATAATTATATTATTAATTATTAATATAAGAGAATGTCTTCCCGATGTTGTCCAAACATCAATAGTCCTATGACAAAGGGATTAGAGGCACACATTTTTACATAAAGAAGATCTTTTCTCCTCACATTTGGCTTCATAAGATAGACCATCTCAATAAGTACATTTGGATAGAAATATCAGACACCAATGTCAAGAAGCTTCCATAAATGAGCGTTTATGGAAGTTGGATTCTGTATATGCACATATACGAAAGTGAAAATATACGGAAGCTGACTTCAATAAATGTGCATTTAAGGAAGCCAACTTGCATAAATGCACATTTATGGAAGGCAGATTTTGTATATGTGCACTTCCGTAAATGCAAATTTATGGAAGTTTGATTCCATATATGTGCATATATGGAAGGGCGCATATACATAAGCTAACTTCCATAAATTCACATTTACGGAAGGCGACTTCCGTATATGCGTATTTACAGAATGCGACTTCTGTATATGCACACTTCCATAGATGCACATTTATGGAAGTTGGATTATGTATATGCACATATACATAAGTGCGCATATACAAAATCTGACTTCCATAAATGCTCATTTATGGATGACAACTTTAGTATATACACATTTATGGAAGGCGGATTTCATATATGCGTGCTTCTGTATATGCGCATTTATGGAAGTTGGATTTTTTTTATGTGCATATACAAAAGCACGCATATATGGAAGCCGACTTCTGTGAATGTGCATTTAAAGAAGCTGACCACTTCCATATATGAGCATATATAGAAGAAAACTTTTGTAAATGCACATATATGAAAGCCACTTCCATAAATGTGCATTTACAGAAGTTGGCTTCCATAAATGCACATTTACAGAAGGTGAATTCCGTATATGCATGTTTATGGAAGCTAGTCACTTCCGGAAATGTGCATTTATGGAAGTTGGATTTAGTATATGTGCATTTATGAAAGTGCACATATACGGAAGCCAACTTCGTGTATGCACATTTATGAAATCCAACTTCCATAAATGCACGTTGGCCCTTGACCAATTTTTGAGGATCCTTGGTGAGGTTAGACCTATTTTTGGGACTTCAACATGCTGGCAAAGGCAGAGTGTAAGATGAAGTAGAGATCGCGGGATCTCGGCCCCTTTTTAGGGATTTTTGGGATTTGGGATTATGTAATGAGTATGGGAATGTCGGCCCATGGGTTTACCCATGCTTAGGCCTATTTTGTAATGTATAAGTAGAAGCCTAGGTGATGTAAGCAGTGTGCCATGCTAAGTGCTTAAGTTAAATCTATGTGATTGGAGAGTCATAGGTTGTGCTAAGTGCAAGAAACAATTGTAAGTACTCTGTGCATGTTGTGTGAGACTTGCAGAGCTAATTGAAAGTGGTTGTAAGAGACTGTATATAGGATTTGTGCTATAACCTAGCTTGGGGAAGGAGGATCTAGCGAGTGTGTAGATCTCCTGTCCTCTGCGAAGTTGATTTGAAGGCTCTGTGCATGTAAGAAGATTGAAGAAATCTAATAAAGAAGATGAAGAGTTGGTGGACGTATCCCCAGGGTGGGGGTGAACCACGCACATCCTGTGTTGTGAATTCTTTGTGCGATGTATTGATGTGTTTTATGGTTTAGATGCTTTTATATAGATGAATGATAGATAGATCTACTAATGCTATTTTCTTAGTAATATGGATGAATGCTAGATTTGACCTATGTGGATGTGCTTAGTGCTTGAATATAGTAGATCTGGTTGAATACTGCGATGCTTTGTAATTAGGGTTTTATCTGTGAAGTAGATACTGGTTTAATACTGATGAACTATAACTGCTAAGTTCTCTGTTGAGGTGTTACAATCACAGATTTGTGTCCCAGCTAAGGTTGCAGACACTAGAGTCCTGCAACTACCCCTGCCTCTACCTCGAGTGAGACTTCATTTTCTTTGCAGGTGTTGTCGAAAGGGTCGGTAGTTAGGGTTTTGTTGGTGCTCTATTGTAGCGTTGAACCCTGGGTCTGCCCCTGTGCCAACAAATGGTTCTATTGCCGGGACCTGAAACTGTGATTGCTGGGAACTGAGGAAGAAGAAGCTTTGTGTGAAGATCGGACCTAAAACTGTGATTGATGGGAACTGAGGAAGAAGAATCTCTGTGCGAAGACTTGACCTGAAACTGTGAAAGCTCCATGCATAGATCTGTTTCCCTAGTGCATAGTATTCTACTTAATCTGTGAAAGCTCTGTGCTAAGAAAAGAATTCTGATCTGAGGAGAAGAGGTAAGATCTGAAAGATTTATGCTCTATTAAAGGTAAAAGTGCGAATTTTTTTATTAAAGAGGTAAGGTTTGAAAGTTTGTGCTCTGATAAAGGTAAGAATAGTGAAAAGTTTTAGATCTGTAAGCTTTGTGCTTTGCTAGAAGTGAGATTAATGGAAACTTTTATTTCAAGAATATGGATCTAGGTATGTTTGATAAATTTTTTCCTATCCTGAAAACTAGGGCACGTCGAGATGAAAGAATATTTGATATGAGTAGATCTGATAAGAATAGTGAAAGATATGTTATACATATGCATAGAAAGAATATTTTGACTAACCAATGGATGCAGGATCCTAGAAATATTTTTTGCAGGTTAACTACTATGATCCTAGTGCACAGTACAGGAAAGGTTGGGGATCATTTAAGAGAAAGAGAGGATTAACCCTTTGTTACAGTTGCAGAAGACTGAGACATCTTGCTAAGGAATGCCCTGGTAGAAGACCTAGTTGTCTTTGTTGTAAATCTATGGACCATGAAGTTTTAGATTTCCCTAGAATGATTGCTAAGATTGAAAAAATGAATACAGAACAAGTAGACCCTGAGAAAGGTCAAGAAATTGAGATCATGGCAGAACCCCAGAAGGAATCAGAGACTGTATTGTTATAGATGAAAGAAACCCTTAATGACCACATAGATACTAATCTATCAGAGATCTTAAAAGAGAAAGAGAAAAGAGAAGTAAGAATAGGAGACTTCGACATTGACTGTGTTCTGGATGAAGAAACACAGGTGAATATAATGACAGAAAGAACTTGGAAAACGTTAGGGAAGCCTGCTATGCTTCCTTCATTGGGAGGAATATGATTATTTAGAGGGAAACTGATAAACCTATGTGGAAAGCTCACCCAAATATCTATGAGTGCCCATGGAACTTTGACAGAAGAAGATTTTGAGGTTTTTAAATTTATTGAGAACAATGCCCCATTTGCTATATTACTAGGAAAACCTTGGATCGAAAGGGATCAATCCAGAAGGAAAGAAGAAGAAGTCTTAGAGCAGAAGAAGCAAGAATTGAAAGATTTCATGACTAGGAGGATCGCACAGTTGATTGAAGAACCAGAGAACAGATCAAAGCTATTTAGAACCATAAACTTGGATGTTAAAGTTGAAAGGACACACGAGGACTTGAGACACCTATCTGTACAGGAGAGTAGAGCATCTACCCCAGATAAAGAATAATTATTACCCGTGCATCCTAGGAAAGAATCTCAACAACGCAAAGTTACTATGCCAAAAGAAGATAAGAATCAGAATGGAAAGAGGAATAACGAGATGAAGCTCACTGGGAAAAGACTAGAAATCTTAGTAAGAAGAGAGCCAAGATCGAAAAATTATAGAAGGTTCTAGAGGGAACTTCGCAGAAGGAAAATTTGCAAAACTGGAAATTCGTCGGGATATCATAACAACGTCACATGGAACTTCTCCATGGTGAAGAAATATAGCTGTTGGGAACAATATAACCATTAGATCGACACCCTGAACGGGTAGAATGACATTTATGGTTAGAAATCTCACCATCCGACCGTTGGGACCGCGCTGTAACAAACATAACTAAATTAATGAAGGTCTCTTGTCCATTGGAATGATCCGTTACATTGCTACCTACTTATTTCGTCGACTGTTGCACTGAGAAAACTTTTGTGAATTGTATCTGAGAGAACTCATTCCTAATGCGCTGTGATTAGTAATATCAACACTAGTTCTACTGTTTTATGCATTCATTCATCCATACGATCTAAGCGTGTATGTCAGACGAGATCAACGCCACAGAGAAAATCGTCAAAGAAGTTCTCATCGATATCATGGTCGAGAAAGTAATGTCTGCAAGTATTCAAGCGTCTTCAACGAGAGGAGTGTAAGCCTCTTCGTCAACCTCTCACGGATCTGGACCATCCCGAGTTGTCACATAAAAGAGAACCAAGCACAGAGATGACCTAGCAAATGTGAAGATGATCTCGACCATATTTCCCGACTACATCCTGCCTCTGGCCAGCGCAGTGAGTCATGATAGTGTGTCGAGAGATTTTGAGTACACCATGGTTACTGCGTACCTCCCAAAGGGGATACGTGCAGTTCGAGCACAACAGGACAAGATCACAACGTTGAAGTTCAATGACTTCAACCTAAGAGACCACAAGAACCATAGTATGCTCGCCCCGTATAAATACTTGACCAGGGCGAAGGGGAAGAACTCGAAAATAATCCCCCATTCGTGGATGATGAACCTTGCGTAGTCCACCCTGCTGAATGTAATGAAAATCCCACACTTTGGAAAGCACCAAGAGGTTAATGCCTGTGTCAAGCTCCTAATTTCATGTTACCATGGTGCCTACTTATGGATAGATCACTGTATCATAGTCGATCTGAAGTTGATCCATAGGATCACCGAACTAAGTATGCAAGGACTCGACCCACAAGACTTCTATCCAGGAAAAGCTACAGATCACGCGTTAGCACAAAATATCAAGGATACATACGACGATGTTGATAAGGGGACACGAGGCTACAAGTTAGCTTCCTTCCAAAATGGCGCAGTGCAACTAGCATGCCAATTAATTGCAAGAAAGCTAGTAAGGAAGAATAGGCCCACGCATGTCACAGGATTTGTCATTGACCTCGCAGGGAAATGCGTGGAAGGCCTACAAATGAACTGGCCGAAGTATCTAGTTAATCAGTTGGAATTGGACTATCGTGAAGCTCAGGATCAGGGCTGCGAGTTCCACTTTAGCTGGCTCCTGATCCTCATCGTGTTTTTTTCTTGGGAGATGCCGGAAGGTGCGACCTTCTTGGATATTGAACCGTTCGAGCCGCTCGCTGCAAATTTCACCAGGCTCTGGTACTCGAGTGACATGGGAAAACAGTGGCAATCGAACGCAGTTTTTCACACATATTATCTCCAGCTGAAGAGAGCTATTGAAACTGAACCTCGCATGACGTTGAACACCCTACAGAGGTTCCGACCCCTCTTGAAGTTCTGCGCCTATCGACACTTCATCTATCTCACTGTGCGATTAGATGAACATAAGGAGGAGATTTAGTCGTACTACAAGCTCATGAAAGAGGACCTCGAGGAGATCACTAAGGATTGGTCAGCAGACCTCTTTATCCCTGCTGACCCTGCAGAGATGTCTGACCCTGACAACCCAAAGACCGCTCACAAGAAACATGACACACCCAGAATCAACATAAGGAAGAAGACCGAAGAAGTCCAAGACTTAAGAAGTGCATCATAAAAGACTACTTTTGGATCACCTGATCGAGGGGGTGATGATGAAGTTGTTAGCAATAATTCTAGTCATGGGTCCGAGAAGCATTCGGCCCCGCTAGTCGCACAAAAGTGCCCAAGCGCGGCTCAGAGAATTTTTGTTTTTTTTTCAAGTAGCAGATCAAGCGAGCGGGCAAAGTTTTGATATTGGCAGCCGAGACCCGTCCACGAAGCAGATCAACGGTCATCGGGATCTCGGAGTTGTAAATTCACCGGACATTTAGCAGTAAAGGGATCCTTTCTATTGGAGGGATAATTATGAGTCGTTCGATCCAGGGGCGCGTGTCGCAAGGGCTGGCCATCTCGGCGTTTCGCCCGTCGCGACTTCAACACACAAAGGGCAGCTCTATTATTTCGCGAGATGCAAAGTGCCGAGAGCATCGGGGAACTCGGGCCCACAGAAGTGCCGAGAGGATCAGATCCGTTCTTCAGAGGAGACACGTGGTGAGAGATCCCGCAGAGTCGGGGATCGGGGAACTGAAATTCCCGTGCACATGGCAGCAGGAATCGCGATATGCCGATACGCGATTTCCCGACAGAACTGAGGACTATAGTGGAGTACAGGTGGCAGGATATCACGAGTCCGAGGAATGCGTGCTCATCGACATCGCAAGCGCCGAAACTCCGATGGTGTTTGGTTCTGGTC
>SNQJ01S0042248.1:25563-44296 GCA_010110895.2 Picea sitchensis | reverse complement strand
AGAGAGAGAGAGAGAGAGAGAGAGAGTCAATAAAAAACAAGGCTTGGAGACATTACAATGATGTACACCTTATGAGCTCGACATGTCACTTGCAGGAATTAAAATCAGATGGGGAGGATAACAATCATTCCTCTAACCACCCAAGCTAAACCCAATTGACAATTAGTACTAAAGTTCCAAATCAAAACACAACATTTAATCCTACACTCTACATTACCATTCTTAGCAAGCAAGGATATTCAGACTTATGTTCTTTGAAAAAAGATTTGAGGTCGTTTTGAGTAAATACCTAGAAGTCAAAATTTCCGACAATCACAAAATTTCATGGTCATGAATCAAAGTTCTAATTGTCGAAACCATGGATGATAATCATGGGTCTATAAACCCCCTAACATTCTACAATGCTAACTCTCCTAACATTTTACAATTCTAACAATGCTAACATTCTACAATGATTTTATCCTTTAAATTATTAATTAGATTTTATAAAAACCATTTATTCTTTACTTTATTGAAAAGTGATGACTCCATCTTACTACTATATTTTCAACATCTAGTTAAAACACCATAAGGAAAGTTTCCATAGAACTATTCATTATTTATTTTTTTACAAAGGTTTGAAAATGCCAAAACCATGTTTCACATTGATAAGTCCAAATAAAGCATTTTAAAAGGCCAAAACCACCTTTGCTGGTCAATAATGATGTTTCATCAAAACCACATATAACTCCAAGTAAACCATTTAAAGTGCCCATTATCAAGTTTATGTTGAGAGTGAAATAAACCCTAAGGATTATAATCTTATTATTAAATTTTTGTAATCTCTTTATTCAATCTTAGAAACTTAGTGGAGAACTTTGAATTTTATTCTATTGAAGTCAGGGATAGAATAAAAAAGATGATCCATTTTATCTTTATTTTCATGACATCCCACATATCTTTTTTATGTCTTTGATGGAGAATAATAAAAAAATTCATTTCATTTTTGTGTTTTACTAACATAATTTCAATTATATAAAAAAACATCCATGCATAAAAATAAAACACATTCATGCTTATTTTTTTTTTTAATAACATTCATGTCTTTCAATTCCGTGTGTTTTAGAAATAGTGAAAAAAAACTCACCATTACTATTAGTATATACAAATTAGTATATACAAATTTATTTAAGTAAATTTCTTAAAAACTTAAAAAGTTTCTTTGTTTTTAGTGAGTAAATCCATCATTCTTACCAAATCATATATGAATGCAACAAAACAATACCCTTAACTAAACTCCATTTTCATTGGTTCAAAAATATCAATTAAAACTAATTTTAAATTCTTTTACCCTTTTTACTAAGTTTTATCAAATTCCATTTTCATTGGTTCAAAAATATCAATTAAAACTAACTTTAAATTCTTTTACCCTTTTTACTAAGTTTTATCAAATGATTTTTAATCTTGTTTCACAACTAAACAAGTTTCACACATTTTAATAGTATTTTTAACTCATGACAAATCTATCACTTTGCCATGGTTATTAGTATTGGTAGATAGTAAGTGACGAAATATATAGTTGGGTTTTAGCCTTTCATGCCAAAGTTATCTATTGGGATAATTGTTGTTGTTGTATCAATGCAACCATTTTTACACCAAATTTATATATTGTGTTCTTAAATTCGATTGAAGTGTTTTTTTTTTTATTACAATGTTTGATCAAGCATATATGACCATTAAAATTGACTTCAAATTTTTGATCATAAATCACACACTGAAGTAAATCAAATTGTGTTGTATATTAATACAACTTTTATTATTGTGAGTGTGATGATGAGTGAAATTGTTCACTTTAAAACAAAAACATAAGAAAATTGTTTGCTTTAAACCGACATTTATAAAACTTTGGAATATATATATATATATATATATATATATATTAATGAAAAAAATTATTAAACAAAACAAAATTGCATCGAATTGAATGCTTCGAAAAGAAATCATATCTCATGGAATGCATCAAGTGTACTAAAATGATAAATACAAACCTAATAGAGATTTAATGAACCATGCCCAAAATATCACTTAGTTTAGGCTATTATATGAACCAAATCATACAAACTAGCGTTCATTTCTTCAACTATGAAAAACACATACTAATGTTCAAACATAGATTATCATACAAGGTACCAATGATAAATAAATAAAACAATACAAATTGAGCAGTGACGTGGCTCCACTATGAATGAGGAGTAGAGCATATTTAGAGAGATCTACATTGGAGTTTCCTCTCCTCTCTCATGCTCCGTGCCTCTGCTTTTCTCTATTTGGAAAAATGACTTGAAAAATACTGCTAAGCTCCATAGCATTTTGAAATCAGTGAATAAAATTATGCATCGAAATCAAAATTATACCATCCTAAAGCCTTGCAGAGAAGAAAATGAATTCAGATTCCTTGATTTCTTCTTCGTTTTTGGAAAGTTTATGGTATTCACCATCAAATGTAAACTTGAAAACAAACAACAAAAGAAGAGATCACATATTTTGAATGCAAATATATCATCTCCCAATGAAATAATTGCAGAAAGCTGCTAAGAAGGAGGAGAAGAGAGAAATGAAGAGGGTAGGACTGGTCCGATTGGCCAAACCCGCCTACTAGTGGATTTTCTCATGTGTTGAAGACTTCTATGCTCCAATGCTTCAAATGTCATATTATATATTGAACGTTGCGATATATTTGGATATGGAGGAACAAGATCTAGTGATAAAGATAGATAATGGATCTTCCATACGAATGCCGGTGTGCTTGTCCCTTTTGCGTTTTTATGTTGGCCTCACCTCAACATTCTTCCATCATTGAGAGCTTTAGATGTAGAGTTAATGAGTAAAATGAGTAAAAATAGGCACTTCATATTGAAATCATATCCTAAGTGAGAACATTCAATTTTAAATTTGCCGCTCTTTAAGAAATTCAAATACATAAGTGTGAGGACGTGGATGCATGCAACATAATACTATGATGGATAT
This sequence comes from Picea sitchensis, assembly GCA_010110895.2. Classification (NCBI taxonomy): domain Eukaryota; kingdom Viridiplantae; phylum Streptophyta; class Pinopsida; order Pinales; family Pinaceae; genus Picea; species Picea sitchensis. The sequence goes on along the minus strand of SNQJ01S0042248.1, from coordinate 41,290 downwards.
GACATGGATGCACGAGATCAATGGAATGTGAAAATGGATGACAATTGTTAAGAAAAGAAATGGCCCAATCAACCTATAGTACCAACACCTCGTTCTGGCTCTGACTTCATTCACAGTTGACAATGTTAGACATACAACCAAGGAGGCAGAAGACAACCGAAACAAAAACAAAACTGCCCCCCCTTGTGTCGGAGGGCGGAGGTCACCGAAATAAGCTCAGACGTCGAGGGTGGTAGTGAGATGGTCATGCTCCATGGAAACATGGATGGGCAGTCTACTGATAAAGTCTTAAAGACTCTGCAATAGGCTGGATATTGCTTGCTAAGAACTCATGGATTATGAAAACATAGGAACCTACAAATATGCAATACCATGCTCCATCTTCTCTTTATCCTACAACCCCCCACTCTTGCTTTTATTGGATAGAAATTCTAATTTTTCTCTAGCTTCTAGAATATTATCTTGCATGACAATGTCTTCATCATAAGGTTCATTGTGAACCAAAATCTTTGAAAAACCAACAACAACATGAATTATTCATTTTAAATTTTCATCTTTCTCATGGTTTTCATATGCTCCCCAATGGGCATGGATGGGAATAGGACATAGATCATATTTATTTTATTGAGAGAAAGGAAACTCACCTTCATCATCAAAAATTGGATTTGTCTTCAAGGATTTTTTTTGCCTTTACACTTCTACTATAAAATTTAGGCTCACTCTCAACATTATAGCTATCATAGAACAAAAGATTGGTCGAAGACTGATTAGGGATGGGATTTGTCATGGTGGAGAATTGAGATTTGATAGGTGGGATAAGACAAGACTGATTACTAGGATTGCTTCATTCTAACCATATCATCAATCAAAACTTGCAACATTTTAGTGAGCTCATTTATCTCAAGATATTGAGAGTTGGGAGTTGTTGCAACAACATAACTTTCTTGTTTATGTTTCCTTCCTTAATGATCATTTTCTTGAATCTCAAAAACCTTTTTTAAATAATTTTTTTTTTCTTCCAATTTCTTAGTATCAATAAACATTTGGTCCAAAGTAAAAGACTTTCTTTCTCAAAAAAAAATAAAAATTCATCCTCATAAATTATTGCATAAGTCACCTTAACAACCACTTTTAAAGGGTCACTATAAACAAGGATTTAAGTATATATTTTCTAAAATATTCTACTGAAAATTTGAACAAAGTCACCTCTTTCTCTCATCTAAGAAGCAAACTAAATCAAATAACATCGAAAATCTTTCCTTTGTCTTTACCATATTTATATATAATTGATTTTGTTATTATAGTGTCTTCATTAAAGGGATGAAGTGATATTTATTTAAATTTTTATTTTTTAATTTGAAATTTAAAAAAAATTCTATAGTTTATAATTCAAATTGGTTGATAACTTTTTTATATTTTAATTTTATAATTTAAAGTTTTTAGAATCAATGTTTTTTATTAAAAACATTTCAATATATTTTAATTCATTTTAATCGTTCATAAAACTTTAATTGAAATTATTTATTTATTTTTTCTATTGAATACAAATTTAAATAAACATAAAAAATACTTTATTGAGTTAGTGTTTTGAAAATAATTAATGTTAGTGTTTTAAAAACAACATATATATATTAATGGTTTTCAAATTATTTATAATTATTTATTTAAATTATTTTAGTTTTAAATTTAATTAATTTAAAAATTATTATTTTAATTTTTTAAAATTTAAATAATTTAAAATCTATTAAATATATATTTTACAAAATTCAAAATCATTTAATAAATAAAATAAATTTTAAATTTATCGAATATTATTAAATACTCGAAATTAATGAAAAATCTTACCACTTGCATTCAAATTATGATAAATAAGTAAATATGTGAGGATATATAATAATATGGTTTTGAACAAATATTGTTTAATAAAAATATGGTTCTAATACATGTCGGAATTGGATCTCGCCATATATCACTGTTGAGGATGACGATGACTGCTAAAAATACAAATTTCTTAAAAATAACCATTCGGTCCCAAAAATTTGAAACTTGTTGAAATTGATCCAAACTCTCCACAAATGCCCGGGATGACTAAGGGACCCCCATCGCGTGTCTATTGCTAAAAATAGAAAGTTATCTGCATGTCCATGAATTTATACTCATTGGATTTGATTTTCCGCAAGGAATACAAATCCACAATCATAATTGACATGCAATCCCTGGTGCTGAACCTGCTAAAAATAGTAAATTGTGCCAAATCATCTCGGAAAAGATTCGAAAGACTTTGAATGTCTCAAGGATCAACGATATGCACTCATAATCTGAATCTGGGGTTTGGATCCCAAACTGCTAAAAATAGAAAGTTCCTGCATGTCGCACGGGAAAGTGCTATCGAGCCTAGAATCATGCAAGGACTCTCCCTGTATGCTCAGATTTTCTCCAAACTATCAAGAGACCCACTCAAAATTGTGTCTCCTAAAAAGTAGCAACGCCTATTGCTTGTAGACATCTCTCTCAAAAGGTATGGAAACCAAGTCAACTCTAACTCTGAACCAAACAACCATGTACCGATCATATACTTGTCTCTTGTGGGAGCCAACCTCTGCTAACCATAAGTGCTAAACTCTGGGAGAATCTTAGAATTCCAGCCAAATGAATGCATGTTGGCTCTTAACCCTCATGATTTTCAAGGGTCAAAATCTAGGGGTTAATATGCCCTCAAGTTGACTCGTGAGGGCTTGCCAAATTAGGGTTACAAAAAAACCCTTGCACTCTCCATCTCCGAAACTTTCTCTCTTTCCTCTCACTTTCTTTGTTGCCTCAGAATTGTCGTCATATTCACCAATCAACCAAGATACTAGACCATAAAATTCTCACAAGATAGATATTCAATGTAAGTGTGTGTGTACTTATGAGATACTCCTTGAGGTGTTTATATACTTTTTCATAGTAACCTCTTTCCTTAATCTTAGGGATTCTAGTACTTTCTTGTCACAACCACTTTACCCTTTCAATAATGACTTGTAACCAACTAAGGGCTTCTTGACCATTCTTCGAGGCTTCCAACTTCACAAGGCCATATCTCCCTAACTGTGAGGAACCATGTGGTGTACCACATATCACCAAAAATGGAACGACAAGAACCAACCATCTATGAGTGTCTCACTTGCATTTACACTGCTTTATGTCCACATTCCTCAACCAAATTCGAGTACTGTAACCATACCTCCAAAGCTTCATGTAGACTTCATCAAATGCACCCGACACATATGTTTACATGAACCACTCCATCAATGACAACTAACTCACCATCAATATCAACCATATCTATAGGGATTCCATACTTCTCCAAGGTTTGAGATCAATCTCTTAGGGTTGACATCAATGAAAACCAATTGTCCAAACAAACTGTCCAACAGGTTGTTGGTAAACCACCCAAACAATCCATGGAAATGATTTCCCAAGGTCAAGTGGGTACATGTAATGGATGGTGTAGACCTTGCTTTCTATTATTGGTATTGCTAGTACAACAAAGCATGGATCCTATAATACTTCAAGCTACATCTTCTTTCATTCTGGGCCAATAAACATACCTTTGTAAGTTGACAATTATCTTCCTAACACCAAAATTTCCTACAACCTTGGGTGGGTGAGACTCTTTGATAAGCTAAAGTATTTCACCTTTAGGAACACAAAGCTTGTATATCTTGTAGAGTAACCCATTTTGGAGATGGTATTCAACCTTTTTTTCCTCGAAAAATAGCACGAGAAACCCCAAGTACTTCCCGACTTCGTGGATAGTAAATGTAGTAAACCAAAAACCCTGATTACGGGGCCTAACCCCAAGGGGGAACATGAGATTCAAACACATGACCTCCTCCACTAGGGATAACTTCACGTCTGGCTCATAACCACTTGAGATAACCCTTGAGGCTAGATGGTAGTCAACCTTACTATCACCTTCTTCTACATGAATTTGTCCATGTAGCTATTGAAACACCTCTTTAAAGTCCTCATCTTCTCGATATTCCTATTTGTATGCATCATGGGTAAATGGATCCATGTGCATAAGAGTTCCCAAAGATATAATATTGGATGTGGGTGGCCTTGAAAGAATGTCTTCCAAGTTATTAGTGTTTCTCTTCTTATCTTTCATGACTAGATGAAATTGCCGCAAAATCCCCATCCACTTGTAATGTCTAGCTTGTTGAAGATTACTCTAGGAATTCAAATATTTCAATGGATGATAATAAGTGTGGGTAATGGTTTCCTTTCCCATCAATTAGTTCTTCCACTTTCTAACAACTTGAACCAAGGCATATAGTTCCTTATCATATGTAGGGAATCTCAGGAATCCCTGATGAAGCATCTTAGAATGATAGCATAATGTCTTACCTCCCTGCATCAAGACCTCTCCCATAGCATATCCACTTGCATTTGTGTCCAATTCAAAGGGTTTACACAAGTTAGGTAATGTGAGAACTAGTGCTTGGTTGATATTCTGTTTAAGCTCATCGAATTTTTTTTGTTGATTATTTCCCCACTGGAAACTCTTACCATTGGATTTTATGGCATGGAGTGGTGCAACTACTACTAAAAATAATGCTATGAACTTTCATAAGTATTGTGCTACCCCAAAAAATCTCCTAAATTCATGTACATTAATAGGAACTAGCCACTTGATGATGAAATCCATCTTTGTAGGATCTATATTGAGTTCACCTCCACCAATCACGTACCCTAATTAAACCATTGATTGTTGAGAAAACTCACATTTATTAAGGTTATCCAACAACTAATTCTTTTTCAGAGTCTCTAATACCTACATAAGATGAAAGATGTGATCTTCCCATGCAGAGATATAAACCAATATGCCATCCAAATATACAATTTCAAATGAATCTAAACATGATTATAATACATCATTCGTCAATCACATAAATTTCATTGGTGCATTACATAAACCAAAAGACATGACCAACCATTCATACAAACGTTGCTTTTTCATGAAGGCAATCTTCCAGGTGTCTTCTTCTTTAACACGTGCCTAGTGGTATATTGATTTGAGATGCATCTTGGTGAAGTACTTGGCATGCTACAACTGGTCTAACAAATCATCAATCTTGGGTAGAGGGTGTCGATTATTTAGTGTGATCTTGTTTAGATCTCTGTATTTGATACACATTCACCAAGTCCCATATTTCTTTTGTACTATAATGATAGGTGACCACAAGGTGAAGTGATTGGTTGAATTACTCCCTATTCTAACAATTGTTTCAATTGTTTCTTCACTTTGTCTACTTCTAGAATAGATTGTCTATAAAGCCCAATATTTGAGAATGTAGAGTCAGGTAACAATTGTATATCGTGTTCCAATTACCTCTTATGTAGTAACCCTTTAGGTTCTTGTAACACTCCCTTGTATTCCTACAACAACTCCTGCAGCTATTTTTTCTACTCTTTAGTACATCCCTCCAAGGATGCCTTTATTCTTATTGATTCCTACCCATGCTGATTCTCTCTTAAGAAAAGTAGTACATATTTCTTACTAGAATTGATTAAAGTTTTGGCTTGATTGACACTTCCCAAAGAGGTCTTTTATTTATCTTTGTCTGCACTAATGATGTAATATTTCCCATCCTTGATTAGGTGGTATTATTTTTCTCTCCGCATGAATATTGTATCCCTCATATACATGCAGGGGCTTCCAAACACTACACCACACACGTCAAGGGGTACTACATCTAAATTGACTTCATCAATAAAATATACACTTATAGAAAACTCGATCTTGCACTATTTAGTGACTTTGATCTCTACATCCTTATTCACCCATCTCAATGGATATGGGCTCAAATGATCATGAACCTCCAACCTAAGATTTCCAACCAGATCATTTTCTATGAGATTGACCTAAGAATTGAAAGTGAATAGAGTGTTTACCTTGGTATTTTTGACTTGGATATTAATATGGAAGAGTTTTGTCATGTCTTTCTCTTCCTTGTGACGTGGACTACTCAAAATCACCTCCTTTTTCACTAAAGTGTAGATAATATTCTCATCCACATCTAAGTTGCTCTCTACCTAGTTGTCAGAATCCATGCCTAACAAGTTCTTCTTTTTGGCATCCTTCTTATGGTTCTTCAGATTTAGATCTAGATGTAACTTCCAACACTTATCTTTAGTTTTACCATCAATATTGTAATGGTTGTAGTGGTTGTTTGGATCCTTTCCTTAATGTGCAATGGTTGCCATCTTCTCGTCTTTTCCTTTCCACTTCTTATTCCCCTACTTGGAAGCATTTTGGTGTCTTTTTGTTTAGAACCAATTGGTTGTCCTTTCTTATGGCCTATGTGTTGACGAGAGAAATTGACCGTCCGTCAACTGGGAGAGTGGAATCGGTCCGGGGTTGTCTAAATAACCCAAGCCGTTTGGAATGGACCACCCTGACGAGTTTAACGTCTCCGTTGGCCGCTCTAAGGTCTTCTATGAAAACCAAAGAGAGAACTGATCTGAGCTAAGTAATCTAACTAAAGAAAACTAGAAACTAATAAAACAAAGAAAAATAACTAATATATTAAAAACAAACTATTCTAACTATTCTATCTACACACTATAAATTACTCTTGTAATAACTCAAATCAACTATCTAATTATCAGCCACAATATTACTTATTCACAAATATACATTATAAACAATCTACAAATTTACTTAAAACCTGCAAAACTCATGTGTTCTCTGCCCTAAGACAACCAAGAATCTCTTTTTGATTTTTATATTTATGAAAAGGAAATAAAAACTACTGAAATTAAACAATCTAATATGTTTACTGAAATTAAACAATCTAATATAAATCTAATTAAAATTATATCTAAATTAAACTACTTAATCGAAACAGCAAACAACAAACTAATTGACCTGGGAACGCTCCAAGTCTACCCCGTGTGTGATGAATTCTAAGCTGGTTGGAGGAAGAAATTCACACCGTTTAGTCCTTAAGCTTCTCGTAAACGATCAGCTATGCTGCTTCTTGAAGTGTTTTACAGGACAAACAAGACATAAAAGAAAATCATAACAATCTTCTGATTATAAATTCCTACAATAAGGGAAACCTGTTATGCAGAAAACTTATATATAACAATTCAATCTATGAAGAAGACAAAGCTATCATTCACAAAATGAACCAACAACTGTTATGTCTTTTATCTATTTGGAAGCAACAAGATATGGATAACAATAATAAGATTATATCATTTGAATTTGATTTAGATAGCTAAAGTAGTCGTAAACCATAAGCAAAGTGATATACAAAACATGAAACAAAGTGTTGATATATTGAAAAGAAAAATCTATGACAAAACATCAATTCTGCTCCAGTTCGTATCAAAATTACATATCCTTGTTCTCCCACGAACGAGGATGATGATTATTACAAAAATCATAAGTATACATAGGTTTCTTCACAAGGTAAAACTTCCTTGTGGATAATCTCAAATAGTTTTACACAATCTGGGAGATATCCCAAAATTATCTAAACTAAGGAAATAAAATGCAAGTAGAATCTGCAAAACCTCCCCTAACTGCTCATCATATCTATTGCCAATTCGAATTTGCCTGCAATAGAACACAAAGATCAAATTAGAAGGATCTTTTATTAAGAAAACAATAAAAAATTGACTTCTCAGACTTAGCTACAGAATCATCTGATTCTGTAGCTAGTCAAAAATAGCAAACAAGACCAGATCTCAATCAAATAAAATAAAATCCAATTTAATTTTCTTATCATCATCAAAATGAATTACTAATAATTCAAGTGAAATTATCATTTAGATTAAACAATATCAAAAAAATGCAATCAAAACAGAGTACAGAATGCTCTGTTTTTAGTCACCATAAAACATGGTCAATCTTTGACAGGCCTGTTTTGTATCAAACAAAACTAATCATTGATTTGAGTCACATGAGATACGATATAATCGTAATCACCAACCATAATCGACCAGAATAGTAATCAAATACAATCAGAATCGAAATCATAATTATAATCGATATCAATTGAAGAGATTTGTTACAGCTGTAGCAATACCCATAGATTTCATGTCGTTTCAACCAACAGTAAAGATAGGTGAGCTGTAGATTATGCATAAGATTCATTCTATTGTAATCAAATATGAGAAAGGTTGTCACGATATACTCAGAACTAAATATGCGTAGGAGTAATGACCAAAAATCACCATCGATTTCAATTGCTGGGTGTGACAACAGTATCAATAACCATAAGCTGGACAACAATCAAACAAAATCGGGACTAAGCCAATTATAAAACAATTCATCATCCTGTGCATAATCATTCGTAACTGAATATCGATAGTTATTCCAATTCAAAAGATAACAGGGTCGGTTTAATCAACGAGCCACAACAAATTGACTGGCTGGACTTCACATAACTGTTACGATTTGTATCAATTCATGCTATAAAACAAAACCCTTTTTTAAACAAAATCCACATCGTATCCGGGTTGGTCAAAATCATACTCAGATAAAATTGTAACAAAACAACCATCGTTTATGTGCATCATAACCAATTCAAATAAAAAAGATAGATCGTGTTTCAAAATTTGAAATGCAAAACGGCTTTCCTATAATAGATGCAACAAAGCATTCAATCGTAACTAATTTTAAACAATCAAATCCAGAATATGATTACTAGAATCAAAACCAAATCCAACTAAAACTTAAACGATAACAAAATTCGATTTAACAAATCAAATCATATANTTGAGAAGCAGAGGGTTTGGATGAGTCACCGAGGGTTCCACGAGGTAGTTCAATGCCAAGAAAATTAGGATCATCCCGCAGACAAGGTGGTAAATTCTTGACAAAGTCATAAGGAGGTTTGTCACACAAGCCTTTTGAGTAAGGATACTCGTTCGCGAGAAAACGTTCAATCTCTGAATCAAAATCTTCACTGACCACGATAGGCTCAGAATTGTCAGAGGGTTTCGGTTTATTTCTCGCCACGCGAGAGATTAACCGAGCGTTTTTCTTGCCTTTAGAATTAGCATTAGCTTTAGCTTTAGGCCGATTGACTGTAGGCTTAGCAATTTCGACTTGTTTGGTCATAGACATGGGCAAGTTCGTAGGTGGGTCGGGTAGAGGTTTGGGTAGCAAAACGCTGTAAGGCACAGGGGTAGGCTTGCTTTCGGTCACCATAGGTTTATCAACCTGTGGTGGGTTGGACTCTTCAAAGCCATTACGACTGATAAAATCACCTCAACTGTCACGACGTAACCCCAACTCATAAACCATAATCATTTTAATTAACCCCAAATGGAAGAGACTGGTATCGGCCTGGCTGCGTTTGAACCTTTTAGCCATCTTAAACAGACTTCTATGCAGGTAGTGTGGCATATTTAGTTCAAAACCCATAAAAACCATCAATAGACGAAGGTGAAACAAGAAAACGAACCCGTACCTGCCCTCGCAAGTAACAAATTGCTTGATTATCATTAGCAGGTCGTGCCAGCGCTATTTTAACATTTTTGCAGGCCATCCTTTGTCGCAGGGTTTCACCATTCGAGATTGGAAGAGCAATGTCCACGGGACATATTCCAATTTACAACTCTTCGACCACCTCTGTCCTGTAGCAGGCAGATTGGTTTCCGAGCTTAGAAATTGTTCATTAATCTCTAGTTGCACATCTCCAATTTTGGCTCGACAGCCATCGAATGATAACGCGAATTGCCGAGCCACGATAGGGTTATAACCATCGAATTTCCTTATGAACGGGAGCCACCCAAATTTCTCCAAGTCGCTACAAGCGCCATCAAACATCAAAAGTGCTTGGCAACCGTTGGGCTCGACCCTCACGACAGGAGCCATGGCTTCTGTGCATGGTAGGGTTTGGTTTGAACAATACAAAACACAGGAGAAAATGATAGGGCTTAACAGCTGCAAGCGCTCAAAGGGGAATGAATCAATGTAATGCGTGCGAAGGTGGTGGGATTACCACCGCCATGCAGTGTATTAATGGCTGGGTACAACACTGTTCCATCAGTAATCAACACATTAAAAACACATTAATCGGCCAACCCAAATCGATGTATAACCATATCAACGTGCCATCCATCAAATGTAGAACCAACACCATATGTTATATTCATGCGCCAAGTGTATAGTTCAATCCAACATGAAATCCAACATTAACCAACGTTAATCTAATCGTATTAATCATATTAACAAACATTTAAACCAACGTTAATCCAATCGTGCCAATGTATAGTTTGAAACTATGATCGTTCAATGTAAAATCAAACTCACAAAACAATGCACCAAGAAATGATTTAGACTATAAAATCGAAATCCAAAAGATTAATCAATGCGCTTTGTAAAACTCAAACCATTGCCATTTCATATCAAATCAAACTTATAATATTACCAATGCATTTGTTGCATAGTCAAATGTTTATATTTCAAAGTTTTTAGAACATTGCAACAAAAGATCTCATATAATCAGTAAGTCAAGAGCTCATAGCAATAAGGATCAAAGCATATAAGACCAAAATCAATCATGACCTTTATAGGATCAAATGTAGTCAATAAATTTTCATGCTCAATGGCTTATTAATCGACTTGCGCAATCAAAATGAAATGGACATAGTTTGAAAAGATCATTCCAGCCAAGTAACAAACAAAGGGTAGGTGCTTTCCAGAATATCGATGAGAAGATGATAACAGTCCAAATAACGATGGAGAGGTTTTCACACTTTCAGTTGTGAAAACTGAATCGAAAACAAACTGCAATTGTCGCAAGAAATAGATAAAGGTCTAATTGAAAAATGCGACGATGAATTGTCGTTTAGAAGACAATAGGTGTAGGCAGCTTTTTAGGGTAATTAAAAAAAAATAATTGGCTGCCAACACTATGTTCTCCAGGTATTATGTGTGCACACAGGCCTCATCAATGATCCTCGGTTTAAAGAGCATCACTTGGTTTTGTAAATGACTATTTATCCCCCCATATACTTGAGGAGTGTGCCTAGGTTCTTGGGAGAGATACACACCATGATCACCATATCCCTAAATTCGATGGTCTACTTCTACACACTATATCCTTTCCTCTACTTGAAGTGATTCCGACAAATACACTAGTCCTCTACATACCTAATAGGGTAAAATTGGGACTTGATGAGGGTTTTAAAATACTCCCACTAAGTTACTAGTGGATCGCCCTCCAACCTAAGTATTTCTATGTGGATTTCCCACCAAGTTAGTGCATGGCCCTCTAGTTTCATTTGGGAAAATTAACTTTTTTGTTCTTCATCTATATTATGGACGCTCAAATACACTTCTAACTATTGCAACCAATGTTTCAACTTAAGAGTATTGATATCACCTTGATAAGGCTTGATATATACTTTCACTTCCATTTAAAAACAAGTCTGTGAAGGAGCGATGGTACTGGAACTTGGATTCTCATTCTAAGGATTTTTTTTTTACTCCTTTTATGGGTCTTCAATATCTCTCGATTTGTCATCTGATCCAAATTCCAAGTTAAATCCACCAACCTCCTTGAAAGGTTCAAACTTATTCCCTAAAGTGGCCATGAGGAGGTCCATGTTGTTGAAGATATTAGTGACTTTCTCTTCCAAACTCACAAACCTGTCCTTTTCTACATCGTAAGGGTTTTTATGAATATACTCATTCGCCATGTCTAGGGTTCTGTGACTTCCTTCTTAAGCCAATTTCTCGAGCTTGCAACTTTCCACAAATACCCCAAAGAAAAATGATCTGATACCAATATGATTGTAAACTATCGTGGATATTTCATTCGAAAATATCATCACAATAGATCTTATATTATTCTAAAAATATTTTATTATCAAATTTATCTCCTTAGATTTTAGATTTATTATCTCTAGATTATTGCTGAAAATTAATGAAATAACTGAAATACGGAAATCAAAGACTAATAAAATGAACATACCATCCACACAAATGAACACAAGATGTATCATGGGAAACCCGATATGGGAGAAAACCTAGCCAAAAGGTGAGGCATATGCTCTACTCTTTTTCCTTTAGTAATGGAATGCATATACAAAGACAAAGGCACTCACTTTGGAGATGCTTAAGACATTGTGGCCTGAATAGTTTCTATAGAACTATCTTCCTCCTCTATTATTCTCTCAAATACCACTCTCATATGATCCATTCAATTATGGAACAAATACAATGCTAAAATAATGGAACCCTTTCTTCTCCTAGTGACCTGGTATTTAACATAGCCTGATAGTTGTCTAGGGTTAGGGTTTTTGCATGTCTCAACCCTCAATTAGTGTTAGGTTTTGGACCTTCTAGAATATTCTTGAAAGTAGGACTATGGATAGACCCACATGTGTGAGTAATGGGGAATGATGTGACATCCACCTAGTACCATGGTGGCCAACAAGGTAGGTTCACTTGCGAGAGGCATGACTTTCACATATGAGCTCAATTTGAGGTGATTTTTACACCGTTGGAAAGGTCTCAATGTGTAGAACAACAATGAGGGTTTGGAAGATATGATCACAAAATTTTGACCCCAAAAAGTGTCATTTTATGCCTCAAAATGGATTTGGAAGGTTCCAAACCCCAAATTTCCAAACAAGGAGACACTAGAAGGAGGGCCTATGCTCTGATCTCTTTTCTTTGGTAATGAAGTGTAAATACAAAGAAAGGGTAACTTACCATGTAGTTTCCTATGAAATTGTGGCCCGAATGGCTATTACATAATGATATTCCTCCTTTGTTATGCTTTCAAATCCCACTCCTAGATGATCTACTCAATTATGGTGTTGGAAATGTAAGATGTTAGGGTTAATTGATAAATATGAAAGGTCAAGTAATAGGAAACATTATTAGAATTCCAGGAGACCTTGGAAGATGAATCTAACGGTCACATAAATGTATATATATGTGTATCATATTGATTAATAAATGCACTGCACACTTATCTTTAATCTCATGTGTCCAATAGTGGTATCAAAGCGCCTTAGCATTTAGGGCCTGATTCACTATTGTATTTGTCCATAGCATGTATGTGTGTTGAGAAATGACCTCTCTATGCCTTTATGCCTTCCAGTCTAAGAATCCATGTACTTTCCAATTTGCCTAAGCGTTTACTTTCATCCTGCCCACAGAAACACCTCTTTGCTTCTATGTCTATCCTGAGCGCACATTTCATTCTGAGACTTGAGGCCTCTCTGATGTATATGGTTGCTTGTCTCTCTATGCAATTGTTTTTGCACCCTCATCCCAATGATCCCCTCTCTTTCTCATGCGTGACCTAAGTCGAAGAAATGAACGTACATGACCTCTATCCTGGAGATAAATCGTGTTGGTGCCTACACGTAGGAAAAATAAAAATGACCCATTTCCTTACCTCCACACAAGATATCGATTCCATTATTTTCATTTTCAATTGATTGCAAGACCAATAGTTTTACATTCCCAAGGGTTTAACCCATAACATAGAAAAATGAATAATTAACTAGTTCATTTTCAAAATAATACACTCTATAGAGGAACTAAACAAACTCTTTGCACTCAGCCCTAGAAAAACAACTTGTCAAGAGGAATGTCACCATATACTTTCGGTTGATCATTCCAAAGATAAGAGCATCAATATGCCAATTCTGAGGCACATACTCTTCCCAGTTCCGCATCGTGAATCTATAGTTTCTTTTTCGTAGGGTTCAAAGACGACTTCATTTTTAGCGGATTTTTGTCCCTTAGACGTCGATATGTGAAGAAAATGTGGTACCATATTGCTCCACTACGACCTTTGGTTGTTTGTGGCCTTTCATATAAGCAGTGACAGGCCTGAATACAAACTGAATGGATACTCAACTCACTAGAAATTTGAATCTACTTCAATACGCCCACGTCAATATCGCTCTGTCCCTCCAAAAGATTATCATAAAATGAATCAACACCATTGTAGCCCTTGTTTTAACATGATATTATTGGGTGGTGGAATTTCTAGAAAGACGAACAAAGATGAGCTCAATTCCAAGTATACACATTGATTTCGTAATTGCCAAAGACAAGCTCGAGTCCAAGTATAAGAGTTTATGTTGCCCATCTCATGCATTCATGAAACATTGAGATTTTATAATTTTTGCTTTTCATTTCCAAAGCCGAGGAAAGTTTTTTTTGTGAACCTTGGCCATTTTGTTTGTAATTTTTTGGTTTATTTCATATCTAATTCTTCCCACGAGTGTAGTATCATTCTAGTCTGTCATTTTTTGTGGAGAAAATTCACAAATGTAGTTTGGGCGATTCATACAAGAACCAATGAAGATCATACCACCTATAGTGCATGCCATTGGATATAACCAACAATAAGTTTCCATCCAAGTACGGTGACATCCCAATATGAATATAAAGTAAGTCCTCAGAGAAAAAACTCCTTCCTCGTGCAGAACATATTGAGCCCCTGAAATCCTTTTCCTGTTATTTGAGTGTATCTGATACTCTTTTCATTTTATACCTTGCCAAATATCAAATAAGGAGGTCTAATGATATTGGTGCTAGTATATTTTAATTGTTAAAGGGTGGAGTTGCAAGAAACCCCGCGACGTCTAATTCTATCTATATGGATCAAGTTGATGAACTGTTAGAGTTACTAAAAACTCTAATCCTCTCTTCTATGTAAAATACAGTCACCAATGAGAAAGAAACTTGCAGTTTGTTGTAACATGATTGTAAGTCATGCAAGCCAGGACTATTACACACTCAAAATTGAATTCTTCACAATGCACTTGAGCGAAAGAATCTTTGACAACATTGTGAACTAGAATAGGCGCTACTTAGTGAGCCATCTCCATATTCAAGTACAAATGACGTTCAACTTTCTCTTTCCAAGCATATCATTAGACCTTGGGAAGAAATAATAAATAACAAGAACATAACCGATATCAGATATGAAAAGGAAGTCACCCTTCATATTCTAGATTATACCAAATCGATTGAGTTCCAAATTGTTGGAATGCTGAAAGAAAGTTCACATTCACCTATTCTAGTTCAAGAAACTTGCAATAGTAAAGAACCACTATGGATGGATGAATTATTGGTGATGGTCATCACTATCCAAGAAGATATCTCAGTCATACCGAATAATTTGCACTCGAGTATTGACACATCTTGTAGTGGACAAATTTTCATCTTCTCAACTTGTCACTAACATGGGGGAACAACATCAACAATTGAAATTCAGACTTCTAGTTTTTAAATCCCATCAATTGAACAGTAAAAAGTGAGCATGACAAGCGAGTGTGATTGGTTTTTGGTTTTCCTTAAACCACCACATAGTAGAAGACTTATAACTTCTACTAGACAATGACTTGTGGTTTCCCTTAAACCTCCACTTGGTAGAAGACTTTCAACTTCTTATACATCACAATTTATGGTCATCTTTAAACCATCATTCGATATCACTTCCACTTGGCAGAAGACACTATCTTCCAACTTCTATCTAACTTAAGAAATGTTCTAAGAACCATTGAGCCAAGAACAAGGTTCCAGAGTTTATGGTCATCCTTAAACCACCAGATTGGTTTTTGGTCCTGTTTATGGATAAATCCGTAAGTGCGGACACAAACCGATCTCCCTAGATCCACCTGGATCTAGAACAAAACATGACAGAATAGGACGCTTTCCTTAAGTTTTAAATATTGAATTTACTAA
>SNQJ01S0042248.1:9854-22030 GCA_010110895.2 Picea sitchensis | reverse complement strand
CACTTAATTATACTGAGAGGGGGGGGGGGGTTGAATCATTATAATACTACTTTTTATTTTCTTATAATATTTATCAATATGTTATTTTACCAACTGTACCAGTTAATGATAAATATACAACCATGAAATCCAAAGTACACAGATATTTAACGTGGAAACCCAAATGGGAGAAAACCACAAAACAATTATTTTATAAGATTATGTAGGCACCAACCTATTGTTACAATGCTTGCAGGCACCAACCTACAAGAGACACGAATCTCCTCTCCTGATCACCAACTCAACAACAATGTTTGTAGGCACCAACCTATAGGAGACACTAATCCCCTTAGCTAAGTGCCAACTTAGATCTTTGTGTAGGCATCAACCTAGAACTACTATATTCACAGACATACGCTTACAAGAGACACCAATCCCCTTAGAGGAGCACCAACTTATCTCTCGATGTAGGAAACAACCTAAAAATTTTATATTCACAGGAACCCACCTACAGGAGACACCAATCCCCTTAGTTGAGCACCAACTCAACAACAATGATTGCAGGCACCAACCTGCAAGAGACACTAATCCCCTTAATTGAGCACCAACTCAAAACTACCTTCATGATCCAACCTACAACTACAATATTTGGAAGGCACCGACTTGTAGGAGACATCGATCTCCTCAAGATGCCAATAATACCAGATTGTCTCTTTCAAGTCTTCACTTCTACAAATATGTTTCTTTGTCTCTGTTTTCATGACACTTTCCTTCAGTTCACATTCTGCTTAATTATAGAAGTTCCTTAGACCTTGCACCTCCCAAACACCCTTATGAAATCACATTCTTTTTTCTTACTTTCTCTGGTACCCAAAACAAAATCTTCGAGCCATAGTTCCCTCACTCTCACTCACTGTCACATTCACCTCTTTTTCATTTCCTAGGACCACAAATCCTTAAATATTCTCTTCATATGGTCCACACTATTCCATTCTTCATTAATATTTTTCTTGTCCAGGTTCTGTAATATCATAACTCTATGTTCTCCAAATTCTCACACTCTTTTTCATCAAAATGATTTGGGCATATTTATTTATAGAGCCCATGTTTTCAATGATTTGTTCACACAAAATATTTCTCATGAGGTCGACTCTAGATTGATTGAATCTTCCTTAAATATTTGAGCTTCATAAGTTCTTCGAAACCGGTCCCAAATTTATTCCTAATTTGCACGTTATCTGCTCATTGGACAAAGAATAAACCTTGTTGTTCAATATCCATCTGATCTGTTCCCTTATTCAACCTCAACCTTCAATTTGTTAGCTTGATGGTTTCATGCATCATTGGGCTACCAGGACTACCAGGACATTGTGCCACAAAACTCAATCACTCAACAAATTTTAGATCAGTTCAGGATCAAACATCAACCATCAATTTGGAAGGTTAATTTGTCATGTTCATTGGCCATACTACACATCCTCATCACTTGGACCACCAACTCACCAGGCTATTGGGCCCCAATCCCTCCAACATTTCAACTATAATCCCTTCACATCATTCATTGGATCAAATAAAAAAAATATTAGTCATCAATCTATTGAGTCCAAGTCTCAACATATCATTCTATCAGTACCATTAGGTATCGAGCCACTAGGCTACATAAATACATAGTGAAA
This sequence comes from Picea sitchensis, assembly GCA_010110895.2. NCBI lineage: Eukaryota > Viridiplantae > Streptophyta > Pinopsida > Pinales > Pinaceae > Picea > Picea sitchensis. Next base: position 20,375 of record SNQJ01S0042248.1, on the reverse strand, counting down.
ACTTCACTTAATCAATAGTTGTTTGATCTGGACCTTGGATTGATCTTGATCATTGATCTAGTCTCTTCATATCGGGACCACCAGGTATACTGGGTCAACAACCCACTGAGCCATCGGGGTATCAACCCATCGATCCCCCGGGACTTCAACATTGTGTCAATCCATCACTCTTTCGGTATGAGATCTACGATATTTTTGATGTGGTTTTGTATGTTGATTACTTTCCACATGTACTGGATGACATGCCATTGATGTGGATATGATTCCATTACTTCCTCCGGATCTTTTCATATACCATGATAATTAGGAAGTTGACATGTGGCAGTGTCCTAGTTGCTTACATGGTTTTGACATGACATTTATCATGGTGCTGACATGGCATGGCCATTGGCCCATCGAGACTTCAATGATGTAATGATGTTCCACTCTTCCAATATCTGATATGTCGATATCAGACCACCAGGGAACTGGGACACTGGGCCCCTGAGACTTCTACAATGCACTGTTTCTATTCAATATTTCAATATCTGGTATTGGAACCATGACACTCTGTGTTCTGATCACCATGTTGACATGGAAGATGAGGTGGATTCCATGTGGCTCTTTGTACTATCTTAGCTTCTTGTTATGGTGTTGTGCTGTTAGATGACATGGTATCCATGTGGCTCGAGCATGGCTATTGATATGGGATTTGAGATGACCCATCAGGGCATCAACCTACCGGGGCACTAAGACTTCAATATTGTACATATGCTCCACTCCTTCGATATATGATATGTCAATATCAGATCACCAAGGCACGGAGCCATCGAAGTATCGACCCTATGGACCCTCAAATATTTAACACTGCACTTTCACGTGATATTCAATATCTGATATATATTGGGCCCCAATCCTTTGATCTCTAAATATCATCGATTAGGATTTAAATGACTTTGGGTTCACAGTTCTCCACAATAAAAGTTAACGCCACGCACAGGGTTTCGTGAATTGTCTGTTTTCATTTGTGATTCCCTAATGAAACATATTAGAATGATAGCATAATGTCTTACCTCCATGCATCAAGACATATTAAAATGATAGCATGTTGGCACAGGGGTAGACCCAGGGTTCAACGCTATAACATCGCACCAACAAAACCCTAACTATCGGCCCTTTCGAAAACACTTGTGAAGCAGATGAAATATCACCCGAGGTAGAGGTAGGGGTGGTTGTAGGACTCCAGTGTCTGCAACCTTAGCTGGGACATAGATATGTGATTGTAACACCTTGACAAAGCACTTAGAAATATAGTTCATCAATGTTTAACCAATATCTACTTCACAGGTAAATACCCTAATTACAGAGCATCACAGTTTTCAACGAGATGTAGCATCTAGCAACACTTAGCATGATGAAACAGATCAGATATAGCAGATTCAAGCACTAAGCACATTCACACAGGTCAGATCCAACATTTACTCTCATTATTAAGCACAAAGAAACAACATATCTACCTATCATTCATCTATATCAAAGCATTAAACAAGTAAATACATAAACACATCAACACATCACACAAAGCATTCACAACACAGGATGTACGTGGTTCACCACCACCCTTGGGCTACGTCCACCAACTCTTCGTCTTCTTTATTAGCTTTCTTCAATCTTCTTTACATGCATAGAGCCTTTAGATCATCTTTGCAGAGGACAGGAGATCTGCACACTCTTCGCTAGATCCTCCCCCTCCCAAGCTAGGTTACAGCACAAAGCCTACATACAGTCTCTTACAATCACTTGCACTTAGCCTTGCAAGTCTCACATAGCATGCAAAAAGCACTTACACCTGTTACTTTCACTCAACACCACTTACAATTGACTTGTCATTCACACTTAGCCATTCATACTCACTACATCATCTAAGATCTATTTATACATTGCAAAATCGGGACTAAACATGGGTAAACCCATGGGCTGACATCCCCATACCCGTTGCATAATATCAAATCCCAAAAATCCCTAAAAGGGGGCCGAGATCCCGCGATATCCTCTTCGTCTTGTGCTCTACCTTTGATAGCCTGTTGAAGTCCCAAAAATAGGTCAAACATGACCAAGGATCCTCAAAACTTGGTCAAGGGACAACAAGCCCCCAACACTCACATGTGACTCGTCCCAAGTCACTATGATCTGGATAATTTTGCCTCAAAATCCTCGATCTTGGACCGAGATGATTCAACTTGTTGTTGTGCCACAACCTCCTATTCAATGAACTCTTGGATAGCAACTTCGTTGACAAGTCCTTCTAGGCGTTGTTCTGCTGTAGTGACGACTTGTTCTAGTTTTTATCCTCGGCCTTTGATCTCTATGAACAGTTGGAAAGCCTCATCCTGTATAGGTTGGAGCCTTTGAGTCACTTCCATGACTTTGATATGGATGGTGTGGATCTTTTGTTGGGTAGTGAACTGCTCTTGGGATTGCTTCATTCTTTCAAAAGTTGGCAGGGGCTTCAACTACGCCTGTATTGTTTCTGCTTGATACTTCGCCTCTTGGAGCTATGACTCCAATGTCTTCAGTTCTGGATTCTTAGTGTGTCTCTCATACGTGTGGGCACTGTGATCACTCAGTTGTTTACATCCCAAGGTGAGGCCCTTGATTCTTTCAACTGTGCCTTGAGCAGTTTCTTCCCTTTGATCCCTCACATCCTGCGGGGTGTCGAGCACTGTGCGGAGCTCTAAGTATGCTATTCTTTGTTGTAGCTACTAGATAGATTTTGTGAGCTATTCTAATTGATGCGTGACTCAGTATTCTTCCTTTGGCTCTAAGCCTGTCACATAGCGAAGTGCTCTGTTGACTTCTTCTTTCAATTCGAGTTGCTCTACGAGAAACTATTCTTTTTCCTGTTGAATCTGTGCTTTCTTCTCTTCAAAATTTGTCTTGAGGGAAAGTTCTCTTGCTCTGCAACTCGTTGTTGTTCTATGAGTACTTGTTTCACTTTCTTCAAGGCCTGGGTGGATTGTTCTGCTTCTTCTTGTGCGCGATGAAGGTGAGCTTCGGTCACGTCAGCTAGTCGTCGGAGTTGGGCTGGCTCATCTCCCAACTCTGGTTCTCCCGATGGAAAGGGTGAAGTGAACACTACACGACTAGACTGAAGGGCATGATGTACTCCTCAGAGCTCGACCTCAATTCTGTTGTACATCTCCTCCTGCTTGGCTTCTAGTTTCTGCAATATTTCCTGCGAGGTGTCGTTTATAGCTACGATGATGAAGTCAAAATCATTGATAATGAGCATGGTATACATCTTGGTCAAAGTGGCTCTTGATTTCTTCTAGGAAGAGGGTTTCTTGGGAGAAACCTTCCTCTTCTTCAAGRGATCAGCCTCATCTCTAGGCGGTGTTACTTTGCCTTGCTTCTTCTCATCTTCTTTTCCATTTATCTCTTCTACTTCGACATCACCCCCTCGGTCAGGTGATACTAAAGMAATATTCTCTGATGCACTTCATAAGTCTTGGACTTCTTCGGTCTTCTTCCTTGTGYTGGGTCTGGGTGTGTCATGTTCCTTGTGAGCGACCTTCGAGCTGTCAGTTTCGGGGTCAGACATCTCTGCAGGGTCAGTGGGGATAAGGAGGTCTGCTGACCTGTCCTTGGTGATATCCTCGAGGTCCTCTTCTGTGAGATTGTAGTAAGACTGAAGCTCCTCCTTATGTTCGTCTGCTCGCGCTGTAATATAGATGAAGTTCTGATCTACGCAGAACTTCATGAGGGATATGAACCATTGTAGGGTGTTCAACATCATGTCGGTTTCAACTTCGATGGCTCTCTTCACCTGGAGATAATATGTGTGAAAAACTGCATTTTACTACCACTGTTTTCCCATGTCGCTCGAGTACCAGAGTGTGGTGAACTTCGCAGCGAGCGACTCGAATGGCTCAATATTTGGGAAGGTCGTACCTTCCAGCATCTCCCAAGCAATAAACACGATGAGGATCAAGAGCCAGCTAAAGTGGAACTTGTAGCCCTGATCCTGTGCTTCGTGACAGTCCAATTCTAGCTGATTAATTAGGTACTTTGCCCAGTTCATCTATAGGCCTTCTACACATTTCCCCATGAGGTCAACGACAAAGCTTGTGACCTGCGTGGGTCTGTTCTTTCTCACAAGATTTCCTGCGATTAATTGTCATGCTAGGCGCACTGCGCCATTCTGGATGGAAGCTACCTTGTAGCCTCACGTCCCCTTCTCAACATCGTCGTAGTTATCCTCGATATTCTGTGCTAATGCGCGATCTGTGGATTTTCCTGGATATAAGGCCTGCGGGTCGGGTCCTTGCATACTCAATCCAGTGATCCTATGGATCAACGTTGGATCGATTGTGATACGATGGTCTAGCCATAAGTAGTCGCCATGGTAACATGAAAGTAGGATCTTGACACATGCGTTAACTTCTCGGTGCCTTCCAAAGTGTGGGATTTTCATTACATTCAACAGGGTGGATTGCGAGAGGTTCATCGTCCACAGCTGGGGGATTATTTTTGAGTTCTTCCCCTTCATCCTGGTCAAGTATTTATATGAGGCGAGCACACTATGGTTCTTGCAGTCTCCTAGGTTGAAGTCACTGAACTTCATCGTTGCAATCTCATCCTGTTGTGCTCGAACTGCACGTAACCCCTTTGGGAGGTACGCAGTAACCATAGTGTACTCAAAATATCTTGGCACACTGTCATGACTCACCGCGCCGACCAGATGCGGGATGTAGTCAGGAAGTATGTTCGGGATCAACTTCGCATTTGTTAGGTCATCTCTGTCCTTGGTTCTCTTTTCTGTGATGACTCGGGATGGCCTAGATCTGCGAGCGGTCGATGGAGAGGCTTTCACTCCTCTTGTCGATGACGCTTGAATACTTGCATACATTACTTTCTTGGCCATGAGATCGATGAGAACTTCTTCGACGATTTTCTCCGCGGCGTTGAGCTCGTCCGACATACACACTTAGATCAGATGAGTGAGTGAATGTTCAAAACAATAGAATTGATGTCGATTTTACTAATTATAGTGCAGTAGCAATGAGTTCTCTCTGATACAATTCAAAAAAGTATTCTCGGTGCAACAATCAACGGAATAAGTAGACAACAATGTAACGAATCTCTCCAACGGGCGAGAATCCTTCATTAATTTAGTTCTGCCCGTTATGGAACAATCCCAACGGTCTGATGGTGATATTCCTAGCCATAAATGTCATTCTAATCGTTCGTGGCGTCAGTCTAATGGTTATACTATTTCCAATGGATATATTTCTTCGCCATGGCGAAGTGCCATGTGACGTTGTTCTGATATCACGACGAAGTTCCAGTTTTGCAAATTTTCCTTCTGCGAAGTTCCCTCTGGAACCTTCTATAAATTTTCGATCCTTTCTCTCTTCTTGCTGAGCTTTCTAGCCTTCTTTCCGGTGAGCTTCATCTCGTTATTCCTCTTTCCATTCTGATTCTTTTCTTCTTTTGACATAGTAACTTCGCGCTGCTGAGATTCCTTCCTAAGATTTGAGGGAAATACTTCTTCTTTATCTGGGGTAGATGTTTCAGTCTTCTGTGAGTCTTCTTGGGTTCTTTCAACTTCGACATCCAAGTTAAATAACTTTGATCTGTTTTGTTGTTCCTCAATCAAGTGCGCGATCCTCCTAGTCATGAAATCTTTTAATTCTTGTTTTTTTTGCTCTAAGACTTATTCTTCTTTCCTTCTAGTCTGATCCTTCTCGATCCAGGGTTTTCCTAGTAACATAGTAAATGGAGTGTTGTTCTCAATAAATTTAACAACCTCAAAATCTTCCTCTGTCAAAGTTCCATGAGCACTCATAGATATCTGGGTAAGTCTTCCACATAGGGTTATCAGTTTTCCTCTAAACAATCCTATTCCTCCCAATGAAGGAATCATAGCAGGATTTCCTACAACTTCCCAAGTTCTTTCTGTCATGATATTCACCTATGTTTCTTCATCCAGAACACAGTCAATGTCGAAGTCTCCTATTCTTACTTATATTTTCTCTTTCTCTTTTAAGATCTCTGATAGATTAGTATCTTGGTGGTCATTCAGGGTTTCTTTCATCTGTAATAGTACAGTCTCTGGTTCCTTCCGGGGTTCTACCAAGGTCTCAGTTTCTTGACCTTTCTCAAGGTATACTTGTTCCATATTTATTCTTTCAAGATTGGCAATCATTCTAGGGAAATCCAAAACTTCATTGTCCATGGATTTACAACAAAGACTACTAGATATTCTACCAGGGCATTCCTTAACAAGATGTCTCGGCCTTTTTCAACTGTAACAAAGGGTTAATCCTCTCTTTCTCTTAAATGATCCCAACCTTCCATGTATTGCGCAATAGGATCATAGTAGTTAACCTGCAAAAAAATCTTTCTAGGATCCTGCATCCATTTGTTAGTCCATAGATTCTTTCTATGCATAGGTATAACATATCTTTCACTATTCTTATCAGATATACTCAAATCAAACCTTCTTTCATCTAGTTGTGCCCTACTTTTCAAGCTATGAATTTTTTTATAAAACATACCCAAATCCATACTTTTGAAACAAAAATTTCCACTTATCTTACCTTTAACAAAGCACAAAGCTTACAGATCTTAACCTTTTCACTATTCTTGCCTCTATCAGAGCACAAAATAGTTCAAATCTTACCTCTTTTCTTCAGATCAGACTTCTTTTATTAGCACAGAGCTTCACAGATTAAGTAGAATACTGCGCACTAGGGAAACAGATCTACGCACAGAGCTTTCACAGTTTCTGGTTAGATATTTGCACAAAGCTCCTTTTTCCTTAGTTCCCATGAATCACAGTTTCAGGTCATACCTTTGCAAAAATCTCCTTTTTCCTCAGTTCCCAACAATCACAGTTTCAAGTCATATCTTCGCACAAAACTTTTTTTTCCTTAGTTCCCAGCAATCATAGTTTCAGGTCCCGACAATGGAACCATTTGTTGGCATATGGGAAGACCCAGGGTTCAATGCTACAAAAACACACCAATAAAACCCTAACTACCGACCCTTTCGACAACACCTGCGAAGAAGATGAAGTCTCACCTGAGGTAGAGGTAGGGGTGGTTGCAGGACTCTGGTGTCTGAAACCTTATCTGGGACACAGATCTGTGATTGTAGCACCTTGACAAAGCACTTAGCAATATAGTTCATCAATGTTTAACCAATATCTACTTCGCAGGTAAATACCCTAATTACAAAGCATCACAGTTTTCAACCAGATATAGCATCTAGCAACACTTAGAATGACGAAACAGATCAGATCTAGCAGATTCAAGCACTAAGCACATTCACACAGGTCAGATCCAACATTTACTCTCATTATTAATCACAAAGAAACAACAGATCTACTTATCACTCCTCTATATCAAATCACTAAGCAAGTAAATACATAAACACATCAACACATCGCACAAAGCATTCACAACACAGGATGTATGTGGTTCAACCCCACCCTGGGGATACGTCCACCAACTCTTCGTCTTCTTTATTAGCTTTCTTCAATCTTATTTTTATGTGCAGAGCCTTCAGATCAACTTCGCAGAGGACATGAGATTTTCACACTCTTCGCTATATCCCCCCCCTCGCAAGCTAGGTTATAGCACAAAGCCTACATATAGTCTCTTACAATCACTTGCACTTAGCCTTGCAAGTCTCACACAACATGAAAAAATCACTTACAACTGTTACTTGCACTCAACACCACTTACAATTGACTTTTCATTAGCACTTAGCCATTCATACTCACTACATCATCTAGCATCTATTTATACATTGAAAAATTGGGCCTAAACATGGGTAAACTGATGGGCTGACATCCCCATACTCGTTGCATAATCCCAAATCCCAAAAATCCCTAAAATGGGGCCGAAATCCCGCGATCTCCACTTCGTCTTGTGCTCCGCCTTCGACAGCCTATTGAAGTCCCAAAAATAGGTCAAACATGACCAAGGATCCTCAAAACTTGATCAAGGGATAACATAGCATAATTTCTTACCTCCCTGCATCAAGACTGCTCCCATAGCATATCCACTTGTAGTTGTGTCCACTTCAAAGGGCTTATGCAAGTTAGATAATGTGAGAACTAGTGCTTGGTTGATATTTTGTTTAAAGATCCAAGCTAGCTAATGAATAGAGAAAAACCAATGATGCTATTTATTAATGAATATTATGTTCCTAATTCAAATCAAACCCAATCCTAGTAAGTAATTCAATAATTCAAACCATTTTTTATAATTCAACAATTAGCAATTCAAACTACTAATTTTAATCTCATCGAAAACTTTTTGTTGATTTTTTCCCCACTAGAAACTATTACCATTCACTTTTATGGCGTGGAGTGGTGCAACTACTACTTAAAATGATGCTATGAACTTTCATATGTATTTTTCTACCCCCAAAAATATCCTAACTTCATGGAAATTAATAGGAACTAGCCACTTGATGATGGCCTCCATCTTTGCAGGATCAATATTGAGTTCACCTCCACCAATCACATATCCTAATTACACCATTGATTGCTGAGAAAAATCACATTTCTTAAGGTTAGCCAACAACTAATGCTTTTTCAGAGTCTCTAACACCTACATAAGATGAAATATGTGATCTTCCCATGTAGAGATATAAACCAATATGTCATCCAAATATACAATTAAAAATGAATCTAAATAGGATCGTAATACATCATTCATCAATCGCATAAATGTCGTTGGTGCATTACATAAAACAAAAGACATGACCAAACATTCATACAAACCTTACTTTTTCATGAAGGAAATATTCCAGGTATCTTCTTGTTTAACACGTACCTGATGGTATATCAATTTGAGATCCAACTTGGTGAAGTACTTGGCATGCCACAACTGGTCTAACAAATCATCAATCTTTGGTAGAGGGTATTGATTCTTCAATGTGATCTTGTTTAGAACTCTTTATTTGATACACATTCACCAAGTCCCATATTTCTTTGGTACTATAATGATAGGTGACCACAAGGTGAAGTGCTTGGTTGAACTACTCCCAACTCTAACAATTGTTGCAATTGTTTCTTCACTTTGTCTACTTATAGAACTTGTTGTCTATGTAGCCCAATATTTGGGAATGAGGAGTAAGGTAACAATTGTATCTTGTGTTCCAATTACCTCTTAGGTGGTAATCCTTTAGGCTCCTGTAACACTCCCTTGTATGCCCGCAACAACTCATGTAACTATTTTTTCTACTCTTTAGTACATCCCTCCAAGGATTCCTTTACTCTTACTAATTCCTACCCAAGATGTTTTTCTCTTAAGAAAAGTAGTACATATTTCTTACTAGAATTGATCAACATTTTGGCTTGATTGACACTTCCCAAAGAGGTCTTTGATTTATCTTTGTGTGCACTAATGATATAATACTTCCCATCCTTGATTAGGTGGTACTATTTTTCTCTCCGCATGAAGATGGTGTATCTCATATACATGTAGGGGCTTTCAAACATTACACCACACACATCAAGGGGTACTACATCTAAATCCACTTCATCAATACAATCTGCACTTATAGAAAACTTGACCTTGCACTATTTAGTGACTTTCATCTCTACATACTTACTCACCCATCCCAATGGATATGGGCTCAGATGATCATGAACCTCCAACCTAAGATTTCCGACCAGATCATTTTCTATGAGATTGTTCTAATAAGTGAAATTGAATAGAGTGTGTACCTTGGTATTTTTGACCTGGATATTAAAATGGAAGAATTTTTTCATGTATTTATCTTCCTTGTGATGTGGACTACTCAAAATCACCTCCCTTTTCACAAAAGTGTAGACAATATTTTCATCCACAACTAAGTTTCTCTCTACCTAGTTGTCAGAATCCATGCCTAGCAAGTTCTTCTTTTTGGCATCCTTCATATGGTTCTTTGGATTCATCTCTGGATGTAACTTCCAACACTTATATTTTGTTTTACCATAAATATTGTAATGGTTGTTTGGATACTTTCACTAATGTGCAATTTTTATCATCTTCTTGTCTTTTCCTTTCCACTTCTTCTTTCCCTACTTTGAAGCATTTTGGTGTCTTTCTTTTTAGAACCACTTGGTTTTCCTTTATTATGGCCTATGTTCTCCAAGTATTATGTGTGCACACATGCCTCATCAATGATCCTTGGTTTAAAGAGAATCACTTGATTTTTCAAATGACTATTTATCCCCCCAAATGCTTGAAGAGTATGTCTAGGTTCTTGGGAGAGATACCCAACATGATCACCATCTCCCTGAATTTGATGGTGTACTTCTACACACTATACCCTTTCCTCTACCTCAAGTGATGCCGAAAAATCTACCATTCCTCTACATACCTAAAAGGGTAAAAAATGGACTTGATGAAAGTTTTAAAATACATACACTTAGTTATTAGTGGATATCCCTCTAGCCTAAGTGTCTCTATGTGGATTTACCACCAATTTAGTGCATGGTCCTCTAGTTTCAATTGGGAAAATGAACTTTTTTAATCTTCA
>SNQJ01S0042247.1:83215-94845 GCA_010110895.2 Picea sitchensis | reverse complement strand
AAAATTGCCCTGTAAATGTATATTATAATTTCATTGTAAATCTGGACCGTTTATTATAAGGTCGCAGATCTAACGGTAGAGATTATGTTAGGGTTTTTTTCCCTAGAAGGCAACCCTCTTTTATGAGGGAAATGTATTGCGGCTATGGTTGATGGCGAATATTTTATTCTGAGAGAGGAGACTGTGAGATAAAGAAGAGGAAGTTACAGTGGGTTTTGTTGTAGGTTGTATCCCTTCATTTGTTGGATAATAATAAAGGAAGGACCTGGCAATTTCTCTGGTGGACATAGCCCACACTGGGTGAACCATGTAAATCCGTGTCTCTCTTGTATCATGTATCTTTTCTGTTTTGTTTCCACATTTGTTTTATTTTATTTCTCCACGGTCCTGTTTTTCTAACAAGGAGTTTTTTGAAAAAGCAATCGTCGAAGCCAAGTGTTTGTAAATGTTGTCAAAAAAAAATTCGAGGTCAAACCCCCTTAGGATTTCAACATATCTTAGGTTGAAGTTGCTATAATGCGCTGCAAATTCGTCAATTTTGTTGACATTTTTCAACACAAAGTCCTCGACTTTCCAAGGCAAAGGAATGAACTATTTTTTTCTCTTCTCTTAGAATAGATGCAACCAGTAGTTGTATTGTCGTGCTACTTCTGCAACAAACATTATGTCTGTAATGTGACATGGAAGGAGAGCAGGTTTTTCCCTGGAGCCAAAAATCCTTATCATAGTGTAATTATCCAAATTTTCAAGTGTCCCCTTCCTATCCAAAAAATTGGTTGCATGTTCAGATATGCGGGGAGCATATTCTCCTAACAACAAAACTTTGAAAAAGGACACGAAGCCATTAAAAACCTCATAAAAATAGTGGAAAGCCTTATGCTTCCACAAAGCTTGGTACCAAAACATTACTGGGTTGAATTCCCAGTTGACATTCTTGGACAGAGTCRATTCTGGAAACTGTCAACAATGTGCTATCKCAAAAACTAAGGAGGATGACATATAAAATTTATTTTCCCTTTTGAAGCTTGACAATTGGGAACAGATTTCATGAGAAAATAACTTGCCCCGATCAAAAATGGCTTGTTCGTTGACTGTGAAATACAAAATATAAAGAGCCATCTGGGAAACAGTTGTTGTGGACTCTTATCCCATTATTCTTGTAAACAGCCAGGCAATTTCACAGAATGGATTTCTAAATGAACTAACTTGAAAGATTGTGATATCTTCAGGAACTACAATCGGGTCTTCCAATAAATGGGGCAAGAGGTCCAACCTGTTATTATGCTTTGCTAGGAACCATTTGCAATATTCTCCTCTGAACGTTAATGTTGGCTCCGACAATCTTAACATCTGGCGGAAGACCTAAGGTGACAAAGAAACAGAAGAGCGGTCACGCAGTGGAATAATTACTTTGTCTGAAATAAATTTATCGGCACACCAAGAGACCATATCCTTATAGTCAAAACCTTCAGAGACATCTTGCACGAGCAATCCCAGAGGTCCAAATTACGTGGTTTTGGGTGGTAGGGGTTGAGTAATAAGAATATGCCCTGGACCACTGGAATTTCTGGTCCTCGCGCCTGAAGATGTTCACTGTATCTCCACAGAATTGTTGTTGATTTGATGCCATAGGTTTATGAGAACATTGGTTTGCTCCAGAATATGGTTGAAATGAACAGTTGGAGCCGAGATAATGTAACTCTCCACAAAATCTTGGTTAAATGCTTATGAATGGGAAAGCTCCTCGAGCCTTTCGTTGATTAATGACAATCTATATGGGTGGTGCATGATGAACTGTTAGCAGTAAAGCTTACTTATTGCATATTTAGAAGTGTGAAGGTGGTGGGTACGACGAAGAGATATTAAGGATTGGAGGTTTCGTGAACGTGCCAAGTCGATGACGTGCGAACGACATTTCATGATTTTGAAATCAACACTCAAAAGGGATAATATAACCCCCCACAAATCCTGGTTTAGTGTATATTAATAGGAGATCTCCTCGAGTCTTTCGCCCATCAATGACAATCTATACGGTTCCTGCACGATGAGCTGTTAGAATTAAATCTCAGTAATTGCATATTTAGAAACAAGAAATATATATATATATACATACATACATTAAAAATAAATAAAAATTTATAGACTAGTGTGAAGGTCACGAAGACGGGGGAGAGAAAGGAACAAATGGAAAGGTCTGAAAAGCAGTTGGACGGGATTCAAAATAGGGTTAAGGGGGTTACTCAGGAGAGGCAAGTGTTCCATGGTCAAATTTTATGTATCGAAATTTTTTACTGCAAAACGTGTAAAACAGAAGAGAGCATGATGGGGAAGTTCAGCTGTCAGTTTGTATATTTGTGGAATCCCATGAAAGTGACTAAGTATGACGATGAGAAACGATCAGTGAGGCTCATTTTCAAAATCAAAGATTGAATATTTCGTGAACGGACCAACTCGACGACGCGCAACTAACATTCCATTATGTTTGAAATTAACACTCGGAAGGGATAATATAACCATCCAGAAATTTTGGTTTAATCCGTATTAATGGGAGATTTTCTCATATCATGGTGTAGCATTAACACTTGCTAATTGCATACCTAGAAACAAGATCTTATATATAATTGCTAAGTGCTAATTGCAAAAGGGCACGGGCACAGGGAACAACGATTAGGAATTGGATATTTCTTGAACCCGCCAACCGGACGATCCGCGAAAGAAATTCAAAGAAATGGAAAAGTATGGAAAGCGGATGGGGGCTCTTCAAAACGGGGTGACAATAGTTCCACAGGAGACATGAGGACCCGACGGTCAAATTGTATGTCTCGAAAGTTTTCAGTGCAAAATGTACTATATATATATATATATATATATATATATATAAACATTTTTTATTATAGACAAGTGCCAAGGTCGAGGAGACGAGGGAGATGAAGGAACGAATGGAAAGGTCTGTAAAGCGGTCATACGGGATTCAAAATAGGGTTACGGGGGATACTCAAGAGAGGCGAGTGTCCCACGGTCAAATTTTATGTATCAGAATTTTTTACTGCAAAACGTGTAAAACGGAAGAGAGCATGATGGGGCAGTTCAGCGGTTAGTTTGTATATTTTCGGCATTCTAGGAAAGTGGCTAAGTATGGAATAGGGAAACGGTCAGTTGGACTCGTTTTCAGAATCGAGGACCGAATATTTCGTGAACGGACCAAACCGACGACGCGCAAATGACATTCCATGATGTTTGAAATTAACAGTCGGAAGGGATAATATAACCATCTTGAAATTTTGGTTTTATGCATAATAATGGGAGATTTCCTCAAATCCTCATTTAGCATTAACGCTTGCTAATTGTATACCTAGAAATAATATCTTATATATAATTGGTAATTACTAATTGCAAAAGGGTGCAGGCACAGGAAACAATGATTAAGAATTGGATATTTCTTGAACCCACCAAACCGACGATATGCGAAAGAAATTCGAAGAAATGGTGAAGTATGGAAAGCATAAAGACGGGCTTCAAAATGGGGTGACGATAGTTCCACAAAAGACGTGAGGAACCAACAGTTAAATTGTATGTCTCGAAAGTTTTCAGTGCAAAATGTGTACCAAGGAAGAGGGCATGATAGGTAGACTGTAATATGGAAGACAGTATGATCTGATCCCGATTGTAAATTTGTATATCACGGAAGTCACGGTACTATTCTCAGGTCATGGAATACTAGAAGTCCAATCTAGAGCCCGCCTACTGGGAATCCACGGTCGAAGAAGTGACTGGGTATGGAATGGGGAAGCGGTAGGTCAGTGTCATGATATAAGAGCATGAGTGCAAACATGAACTCACAAGTCTGCCTACCCACGCAGCCAGACATTTTTGAAAAAATGAATAAGTGACGAGAAATATAAAGCTCAAGGAAAAGAGAAATGAATATTTGGCTAAGCATAGAAGATGGAAAAGAAGGGCTAATATATTCACATATGTAACAGATATGCCATTTCCTGCCAAGATATATACTTGGAAAGAAGTGCGAAGGTGGCGGGCACATAAAACAACAACTAGGAATACGATCCACGAGTTTACTTGGTTCTCGGTTGTATGCTTCATCTGTCAATTTGTATATCACAGAATTGTGAGTGTTGTTTGCAGGAAACAGAACAATAGAATTGTATTTTTTTATCCAGCGAGCCTGCAAGTCCGCCTGTCAATTTGTATAGTGCGGAACTCTGGGTGTTGTTTGTAGGACACGAAACTATAGAGGACATACTTTTCCCTTTACTATAACCTCTCTGATGCAAATGTAGTATGTGGCTCGTTTTAGCACTTTTCCATCCGTAAACAATCACAATCTTGAGCCCGCCATCCCTTAAGTCCGTCTGTCAATTTGTATATCGTGGAACTCTGAATGTTGTTTGGAGGTCACAGAACAATAGAAGTGCAATGTTGAGCCAGCCAGTGCACAAAACCACCTATCAATTTGTATATCACAGACCTCTGGGTGCTAATTGTAGGACACAGAACAATAGAGGCCCAATTTAGACAAAGGAGAAGCGCTCGGTCGAAACGCGTGAATCTGCCAACCCACGCAACAATGCATTTTCAGAAGAAAAAAAATGATTAAGTAACTAGAAAGAGAAACTACAAGGGATAAAAGAGTGGGAAAATAGAAAGGCGGAGGGTGATTTTCGTAAGCGCGATTTGGTTTCAAACAAGCCCCATTGTTGCAAAACCTTCATTTTCTACTAATTGTCAGCAAATGTTTTGTTTAAGATTAGATTTTATTGCAACTTGTGGGTGTAAGTGTGTTCTTGATACATTTTTCCATGACTGTAACATATTAACTTAAGTATTAAACTTCTTGCATTATGGGTTGTTAGCATTAAATATTAATAATTGCATGTCTAGAAACAAGAATGACGATTTTGCTACAACACTGTGATTTGGTATTGCTATGTTCTATCTGCATTGCGAATAGAATTGAACATTGGTTTGAAACTGTGTGTAATCCATTTTTTTTTTTGCATAAAAGCCTGGTGGATCGACACAACACATTGTCATATAATTGTTAGATGTTCCATCGTAGAACAAATTACCTAAGAAAATACAATATCGAAGAACTATGAGACTATCGAACCATGCCAATGAGAAGAGGTGTTATATCCAGAAAAGAAGCAGCAACGAAGACTCCAAGGAAATTTTTTTTAATAGCAAATCCATTTAAAAAAAAAAGAACGAGTATTGTACATCTATCCTTAGAAATTGGACCCAAATCTTTGGGACAAAAAATTGAATGCATCTACCACAAACACAGGCACGAGATCCGCAGTATGCAGGAGCCATCGAGATTCTCTTCAACATGCATACAAAATTGATTACCATGCCTTTTTTTTTAAGAAATCCTTGCATTTTTCTCCCCGATGGATCATCCTGTGGTAAAATTGATAGTTCTCATAAGCTTCCCGTGAGGAAGAAGACGAAAAATGTTGCAGGAAAAATGGAATAGCCCTTAACTGAAAGTTAGGACACACCAAGAAACTGGCTCTCCATAGTCGAAAAAACTTCAGGGACACAGGTTGCATGTGAAATTTCAGAGACATAAATTAGTCCATTGTGGGTGGAAGGAGATGACTAGTAGAAATATGCCTTGCACCAGTGGGAGTTCTGGTCCTCATTCTCAAAGATGTTAATTGTATATCCATAGAATAGGATAGTAGTCCCGCAATTGAATATTTTTTTGGCTTGAAATATATCTTTGGGAGCATCAACATATAATTTCCTTACAGTGAAAGTATTTCGCCCAGAGCAGACTAATTTGGACCTCTGGAATTCCTACTTTCAAAGTTGGTTTCTTTTCTGAAACTCCTTCTTTTGGTGTTGTCAGGACCACCATCACTGAGCTAGGAAGTTCCTCTCGTTATGGTTGATTTCAATTTTGGAGCAGGAGTGGGAACAGTCTCTGCATTGCCATCATCCATTGACGTATCATCGCCCATCAAATCATCTTCTTCCAGCTCAGAATCCATGGCATCAACCTCTGCACCAGCCATCAATGCAACTGGGTAGGTTCTCTCAGTAGGCAGGGTTGCCTTGGAATTCTTTGGCTTCAAATATATCTCTCGATGTACCAAGGGACCATCTCCTTTTTTTCTCCTGGGTGGAGAGAGATGAGTAGTAAGAATATGCCCTGGAATACTAGAACCTCTGGACATCATGCCCAAATGTGTTTATTGTACCTAGACAAAACTGTTGCCACAAGTTAATGAGAATTTCTATTTGCTCCAGACAATGTTTAAAATGAAAATTGGGGAGGGATAATATAACCCTCCGCAAATCCTGGTTTAATGTGTATCAATGGAATATCTCTTCGAGCCTTTCGTTGATCAAGGACAATATCCAGGGTTCATGCGTAATGATTTGTTACCATTAAATCTCACTAATTGCATATTTAGAAAAAAAGTGCGAAGGTGGCGGTGATGACGAAGAGCAATTAAGAATTACAGATTTCTTAAAGGCGCCAACCGGTCGGTGCATGAAAGAGATTGCATCATGTTTGAAATGAACACTTGGAAAGGATAACACTCTTCTCCACAAATCTTGGTTTAATTCGTAGTAATGACAAATCTTATCCGGCTTTTCGGACATTAATGACAATCTTAACGGTTCCTGCAGGATGAACTACTAGCATTAAAGATTAATAATTTCATATCTGGAAATAAGTACAAAGGTAGCGGTGATGGCGAAGAGAAACCAAGCATTGTACATTTCGTCCACCCGCTAACCCGCGAAACAAATTCCAATAAATGCCCAAGTATGGAAAGCGGTCAGGTGGGTTACAAAAAAAAGGGTCAGAAGATATACCTAGGAGACGTGAGGGGTCGATGGTCATATTGCATCTCAGTGACATATATCGGTCGTCAATTTGTATATCGTGGAATTTCGGGTGTTGTTTGTGTGTAGGGGAACAGTGGAAGCCCAATGTCGAGAGGGCAATTTGTATATTGTGGAGCTTCGAGTGTTGTATATAAAAGCATGAGACATTCGAAAAAAAGGACCAAGTAAATAGAAATCGAAATCATACGAGATGAAGGGGAATTTGTTTTCTAATTTGTAAATCGCGGAAGTCCGGGTGCTATTTGTAGGTGGCGGAACAATGGAAACGCAATGTTGAACCTGCCTATGCGGGAACCCGCAATTCAAAAAGTTTGTTCAATATGAAACGAGGAAGCGGTCGGTCGGGCTGGTGATATAAAATTAACAATGTAAATCTGAAGACGTGAATCTGCAAAATTCCTCACCTAGACATTTTTTGAAAAACAAGTAAGTAAAGAAAGGGAAAGCAAAGGGCAAAAGAGAAAGCGGATGGAAATTTTCAGAAGCGAGAATTGTTGTAAGAAAGCACCATTGATGGTCTTAACATTAACTATGAAGTGCATTAAACATGTTAACAGGTTCTTCAATCAAGGAATAGATACAACGATCGATGTTTATAGTTTCTAGGATTTGTTTGTATAAGAGAAGCATCGAAAAGTTACAAGAAAATCAATTTTTTGGCGTTTAAGTAAAGTTTTTGTACTGTTAGCTTCACCGCAAGTATAACAATGATGAATTTGAATTTTAATGTCCTCTCCTTCATATGATTGTTCCATTAGACTTTGAATAGTATATATTCTTTTATTTCAATTTGTTTGCTAATTTGTAGATCGTGGAAGTTCAAGTGTTGTTTGCAGGCGATGGAACAATGGAAACGCAATATTGAACCAGCCTATCCGGTAAATCGCCTATTTAGAAAACTGCGATCCAAAAATTTTGTACAATGTGAAATGAGGAAGTGGTCGGTCGAGCTGATGATATAAAAGTAAGTGAAATCTGAAGACGTGAATCTGCCAACTTTCGCACCTAGAAATTTTCTAAAAAACGAGCAATACATACTAAATATGTACTTCTATAAAGTATGGACATGAGATTTTATAGAGCATGTACAGATCCTGCATTCCATACTTAGGCACTTTTTAGATCGCAGGTTCTCAAGTTGGCGAGCTCAAAATTGGGCCTCTAATGTTCTGTGCCCTACAAATAGCACCCAGAATTCCACGATATACAAATTGACAAGTGGAATTATGGGTTGGATGGCTCAAAATTGCACTTCTATTGTTTTGTTTCCTCCAAACAGCACTCGAAGTTCCATGATATACAAATTGACAGACAGGCTCCAGGGATGGCGAGCTCAAGATTGTGTTTGTTTACGGATGGTGATCCCTATCAACTCTCTAACATTATTTTCAATACTAAATTATTAATATTACATATTGATATTGTATAATTTAATTAGACAAAAAAATTGTACAATATGAAATGGGGAAGCGGTCGGTTGGGCTGGTGATATGAAAGTAAGTGAAATCTGAAGACGTGAATCCGCCAACTTCCGCACCTAGAAATTTTCYGAAAAACGAGTAATACATACTAAATATGTATTTTTATAAAGTATGGACATGAGATTTTATAGAGCATGTACGGATCCTACATTCCATACTTAGCCACTTTTTGGATCGCGGTTTCTTGGGCTGGCRGGCTCAAAATTGGGCCTCTATTGTTCTGTGTCGTACAAATAACACCCAGAGTTCCGCGATATACAAATTAACAGGTGGACTTGTGGGTTGGYTGGCTCAACATTGCACTTCTATTGTTCCATGTCCTCCAAACAACACTCTGAGTTCTGCGATATACAAATTGACAGACAGACTCCAGCGCTGGCGGGCTCAAGATTGCGATTGTTTATGGATGGTGATCCCTATCAACTATCTAACATTATGTAAAAACATTATTTTAAATACTCAATTATTAATATTAAATATTGAAATTGTACAATTTAATTACATAAAATTATTAAAGAATGTTAAATATCTTATTTAAAAGAAAAACCCACGTATTCGGAAACTCGCGATCCAAAAAGTTTGTAAAATATGAAATGGGGAAGCGGTCGGCCAGGATGGTGATACAAAATTAAGTGGAAATCTGAACACGTGTATCCGCCAACTTCCGCATCTAGAAATTTTCTAAGAAACGAGTAATACATACTAAATATGTACTTTTATAAAGTATGGACATGAGATTTTATAGAGCATGTACGGATCCCTCATTCCATACTTGGCCACTTTTTGGATCACAGGTTCTCGGGTTGGCGGGCTCAAAATTGGGCCTCTATTGTTCTATGTCCTACAAATAGCACCCAGAGTTCAGCGATATACAAATTGACAAGCGGACCTGTGGGTTGGCTGGCTCAACATTGCACTTCTATTGTTCTTTGTCATCCAAACAACACTTGGAGTTCCACGATATAAAAATTGACAGATGGAATCCAGGACTGGCGGGCTCAAGATTGCGATTGTTTACGGATGGTCATCCCTATCAACAATCTAAACAAAACAAAACAAAGAAATTTTCCGAAAAATAAGTAATACATAGTAAATACGTACTTTTATAAAGTATGGACATGAGATTTTATAGAGCATGTATGGATCTCGCATTCCATACTTAGCCACTTTTTGGATCGCGGGTTCTCGGGCTAGCGAGCTCAAAATTGGGCCTTTATTGCTTTGTGTCCTACAAATAGCACCCAGAGTTCAACGATATACAAATTGATAAGCGGACTTGCGGGCTAGCTAGCTCAACATTGCACTTCTATTGTTATGTGTCCTCCAAACATCACTCGGAGTTCCGCGATATACAAATTGACAGACGGACTCCAGGGATGGTGGGCTCAAGATTGTGATTGTTTACGGATGGTGGTCCCTATCAACTATCTAACATTATCTAAAAAAAATATTTTCAATACTAAATTATTAATATTAAATATTGATATTGTACAATTTAATTACATAAAATTATTAAAGGATTTTAAATATCTTATTTAAAAGAAAAACCAGCATATTCGGAAACTCGCCATCCAAAAAGTTTGTACAATATGAAACAGGGAAGCGATCAGTCGGGCTGGTGATATAAAAGTAAGTGGAAATCTGAACACGTGTATCTTCCAACTTCCACACCTAGAAATTTTCCGAGAAACAAGTAATACATACTAAACGAGTATGCACGTGAGATTATATAGAGCATGTACGGATCCCTCATTCCATACTTAGCCACTTTTTGGATCGCGGGTTCTCGGGATGGCGGGCTCAAAATTGGGCCTCTGTTGTTCTGTGTCCTACAAATAGCACCCAGAGTTCCACGATATGCAAATTGACAGGTGGACTTGCGGGTTGGTTGGCTCAACATTGCACTTCTATTGTTCTGTGTCCTCCAAACAACACTCGGAGTTTCGTGATATACAAATTGACAGACAGAATCCAGGACTGGCGGGCTCAAGATTGTGATTGTTTACGGATGGTCATCCATATCAACTATCTAACATTATTTAAAAACATTATTTTCAAATACTAAAATATTAATATTAAATATTGATATTTTAAAATTTAATTACATAAAATTATCAAAGGATGTTAAATCTATTATTTAAAAAAAAAAAAAGGAAACAAAACAAATCTTTTTTAAATTCTATCACCGCAAGCATAATAACGACCAATTTGAATTTTAAGGGCCTCTTGTTGATATGATAGCACAATTGGACTTCACACAGTATATATTCGTTTATTTCAAATTATTCCAGGAGATTAATTTTACCAAGTTCATCGATCAAGGAAAAGCGTTAAAACAAGCCACATACTACATTTGTGTCACAGCACCATACAAATTGACAAGCGGCCTTGTGGGCTAGTTGGCTAAAAAAATTCAATTCTATTGTTATGTGTCCTCCAAACAACACTCGAAGTTCCGCAATATACAAATTGACAGATGAAACATACAACCAAGAACCAACTAAAATCCAAACAGGCCACAAGAAAGATCCCAAAAGGTTCCATAGAGTAGCACGCATCGACCTTTGCATCAAAAAATTTGATACACAAAGAAAAGATGTCAGGACATTGGTTTTCTCTTACATCTAGTATATGTTCCCATGAGAAAATAACCAGGGCCATGGGATATATGGGGTTTGTTCCCATGCTTCCCATTTTTGGACCGAACAATCTTATGTGCATGCAATCTCAAGTACTCGAGTCTGACGAACATTCATCTAGGTGTTGAAGAAATATTATAGAGACACATGAGATATTTTTATTTCCTGCCAAAGCTTGATATGTTTTTTTTTTTTTCTTGTCTTTTTCTTTCTTTTTTTTTTCTTCTTCAGTCGATATGCAATATTGCATTGTCCTCATTTAAGGTAAATTTGTTGTGTATCCGAAGTTGCGCAGCATGTAGACACGGCTTGCCTTTTTCTGTAGGTATGCTTCATACAACAATTCTGCCAACCTAGGAAGCACATCTTGTAACATAGGTTGCCTAATTGTACAATGCATGGTTGTGTTTCCCACGGTTCAGATGGTAGCATTGAGGCAATGTCCATATATATATGGACATTTTTCACCGCATCATAGACAATCAATCGTATCATCACTTATCAAAGTGGAAGTAGAAGCAGGAGAGTTGCATTTCACACATACAGGCTCAAAGGGGATCGAGTACACATTCGTTGCAACCAAAACACCTTCAACCTATAAATGTTAGCATATGAATTAATACAT
>SNQJ01S0042247.1:43828-83165 GCA_010110895.2 Picea sitchensis | reverse complement strand
TAAAAAAAAAATAGAATAAAACAAGCCGCAGAAATTTGGTGAAGGTTGTTTGTATAAACAAAGTGAGGATGATTATGTGGATGTATATGCACAACAATTGTAGAGCTAGCTAGTTTCTTCAAATCCTGTACTATGTATGCTCACAACTCTGTTACAAATGTTGCTTGGGTTGTGCGAAATATCCTTTCTCTAACATCCCTTTTCTTTGTTATATTTTTGAAGACCATAAGTGGAAACTGCCCTTTATGAAATTGTTGTTCCATTGACGAAAACTAATTTGAATAGGTATCGAACAATTGCATCTTCAACATGGAACAGTGCAATACTTGTGTAACTTACCCGAGATACATGCACATGTGAAAGTAAAGGAAAAAACTGGATATGGAAAATGGTACCATTGCCTTGTCATTGTCTGACTCTCCATCCTTTATATGGAGAATGTGTTGAGAGCCAAGTTTTCTCGCCAGTGTGACAGTTGCGCCAATGGTTTCGATTGCGTAAATATCACTGCTATGTGCAAGCTGGTTGATAGTCGCATCCGGGACAAAACGATATTCTAAACAAACAGCGGGAATTTTTTCCACAATACGTGTTTCGTTGAGAGAAATAATCCAATCACAATCACCACGGTCATATACTATTTTGGGAATTATATTAAAATTTGTAATGGATATCCCATTACCCGACAATATCTTTTCTGCATGTTTCTGGACAAGTTGTGTAGGAATAGTCAGTGTGACTATCATCATGGCCTCCTTGTTTGTCATGTCAGTATGCATAATGGATCTAGTTTTGTTTTCCTTGTCCAAGTAGGTGCTATAGAAAACCATTATGTCCCCGATGAACACTTGTCCAGTTCAGCGGTTGTTCAAGCCCTCTATAGATAGTACTTTGGGTGTTACAACTCTAGACCTGGTGACAATTTTTGAATAGGAAAACTAAAGTGAATGTTAGCGTGCATTTTTTTTTGTATTCTTTTTTCACTAGCATAAATCTACAAGTATATGCATAGCTTCAATGCACTATGGAGCCAGAGTTTTGCAACCACACCTCTTAGTCTGCGGAACCTGCGCTATGTTCGGCGTCTCGCTTGTAGTTGTTGATACTTCTTGTGAACTGCAAACCACATATTGTAGATGACATCAACATATTCACCATGCCATAAATGAATAAATAGTCGAGGATTTTTGTTTGGTAAACATACTAGGAACATAATGTATGCATCTTTACCTTTGGCCTTGTTGGTCTGCTGATGTCTAGGATGATTGATTGCTCGTGGCCATGTCACTAGTCCAAATTTTTCTGATGCAAGCATGTGTAGATGAACATCAGAAGGACTAAACAAGCATATGCATTGTATATTGTCCACAATAGTTCTTAATGTCACATGCAGGGTGGAAGGAGATGGAATACAAAAACATGAGGACCCGAGCGTCAAATTGTATGCCTCTGATTTTTTGACTGGAAAAATGTGTAACATAAAACAGGGTGTGATGGCGGCGCACGGAGGCCAATCTATATATCGCRTACCAAAGAAAGCCAGGGGATCAATCTTGAACCCGYCATCCTGGCACCCGCAATCGACAATCTGGGTAAGTATGGAATAAGGTAKAAGCRTGACCATAAATGTGAAATCGTTAGTCATCGTTTTCTAGTCTAATATTATATTCCCCCACCCGGTTTGTATATTTAATTTACCAACACAGTTGGTATACCTTTTCGAAGATTGTACCACAGAACCCTCTGTTGTTGCACAGAACAATTCATCTTCCTGTCCAACCAACATGTTTCTTCCAAGGTAGCAACGTCGAATATACAATGGACATGAAGGCAAGTTAGTATCAAGACAGACATGTAAAATAAAGAAAAACATTTCTATTTATTCCAATGTAACATCAAACAGAATACGATTCACATGAGAATACGCAGAAAGATACGTAGTATATACATACAAGTAAACCCAAAAAATTATATTTCAAGGAAGAAAAGAACAACAAAAAAAAGGGTGCAAAGCAGCAGAACAAGAACAACAAATATACAGACAGTAAATGAAATATTGAACACTGGAATATGAAATAAGAGTACAGGTATCCACCTCTGTAACTCCTCGTCTACATTCCCGCCAAAGATTCCATCATCCTCTCCAACCATTTTGTTTGTTTAAATGTAGCAATGCAAGAAAAATACAACGGACATGAAGGAGGTTAGTATGCAGGAAGACATGTAATGAAGATAAGTTATTATGTAGGAAGGTACGAAACATCTACATACAATAAAATAGGTGAACACATATACAAACAATAAATGAAATAGAAAACAACGCAATATGAAATAACAGTACAAGCATGTACCTTTCTATCTCATCTTCAATCGATGCAGTCAAGACTCCGTCGTTTTCTCCAACTATTCTATTTGTTTGAATGTGGGAACACACAAAATACAATGAACAAGAATGGAAGCTGGTATGCACCGGAGAACAAGTAATATGCACATACAGTAAATGAGACTCAACGAATAGAATAAAATATAGGCAGAAACATGAACCTTTGCGCTTCTCCATCCATAGTTGTAAATATGTAATTTTTTTCCCTACCCAAAATATATTACAAGCCACAAAATATTACGAAATTGCATGGTCGTAGCTAAATGATTTTTGGTTTTCTGTGGCAAAGTATCCAGATATGCTTCCACCCATGGAAATACATGTTCTTTATCCTCTACACAGACTATTGTGCCCACGATACAAGATTTTGGTTTTCCGTGGCAAACTACCCAGATACGCTTCCAGACATGGAAATCTAATTTTGCAATATCTTTGTTGTACATATCATATCTCAAGTACAAGACAAATTGTATTGTGGGCACACCAGTCTGTGTAAAGGATAAAGAACATGTATTATCATATGGGCACATTTCACCATACATGGTTTATAAGTGCAGCTTCCATATGTTTTATTTTAACAAAAAAACAACGGATATTGCAATTTCACATGTACTTCTCGAACTATTTTTCATGCAACAATTTTCTATCATGTCAACACTGAAGCACCAGAAAAATCTCACAGAAGAAAAAATATCAACCTCGCCAGATAGGGAAAATAGCACAACCGCATGTCCACTCGTGGGTGCAGGGGTTGAACACCGTAAAGTGCCCAAAAACTAATAATAATACAAAAAACAAAAAACAGTTCCAACTGTCGGCGCAGGACCCCAACCCTGCAAAGTCGAAGAAAACAAAAGAAAGCAGCAAGCATTAAACCAGTGAGAAAGCACGAACAKGCCCATTTGCAGCCCCAGGGCCCCAAATCGTAAACTTGAGCCAAACAAACACAACCAGTAAYCGACAAACCAACGAACCAGCGAACAAGCAACAACCACCGAACCAGTAAACAACATATGTATCTCCAAAGATTACGAAACTGCAGTTGAAGAACAGATGGAACCGGAAACATTTGGCGACCATGCCAGTAGAAATAASCAAACATTCTTACATGCAAACTGCAAACACTGAACAACAAAGAAGGAATAGAAAATTAAACTATGGCATGGAAACTTACTCTGAAACGATGAAAGGCAGAAGCACAGGTCGAATTGTGAACTAAACAACAAAAACAAGCAGCAACCGACGAACCAGCGAAGAAGAAGCACTCACCGAACTAGTAAACAATGTATGTAGATTCAACGATGACGAAATTGCATTGCAAGGCTAGAAGAAGGATGAAACATACAATGCCTATTAAACTAATGGTGAACAACAATATTGTCCAAAATCACTGCAACATTGTATGGAAAATTTCGAGGAAAAATGTACTCCGAGAAGTGTATTTAGATAAACCTTTAAGGTTCTCATGCTGTCTAAGGGCCTTGCGGTATGCAAACATTTAAGTTGTCAAGTCTGTTGGAGGACCTCGCGCCATGTAAACATTTAAGTTGTTATGCCTATTCAATCACCCCAAAAAAAGTGTCAATACATTTCTATACAAATACATTCAGAAGGGACTAATAATAGTAGCACAAATAAAAATATAAATCACAATACAAGGTTATAAACTTTGGAATTATCGATCATTGTAAAGCTTGGATATCTAAACATTTCAATATGATTAGTAGAAATAAAAAACGCACTGTATATGATGTAAGACAATGCTACCAGAAAATGCTAAGACAAACATTCGAACTAATTCTAGCATTAATCCACCTTCGAGCAATGCATAAGAAAATACATGATTCAAAAAGACCGTATACGATCAAATAATTTGTATATGCCAACATATATAACATTGGGAATGGCGAAGCTAGAAATAAGACCTCCAATATGTTATCCAATCAAATCATGACATATCTGGTACTTTTTATTATATAAAAATCAATGTTTTTAGTTCCCTAGTTCCAACAATAGATATTAGCGAAATATTTGCGATCAAAGGACAAACTAATATGAAGTCAATGAATTATCGATCGTTATAGTCCCTCTATGCCTACGGCAGGGACTAATAAGGTTGGCCTTGAAAGGTTCTCATAAAGTAAACGTAATCATTTTTTTTAATAAAACCTCCTTTAACTATTAATAAGAGCAATATGTTATAGCACAAAATGCCACACCTATGCATTTGTGTCATGGCCTAACCCTTTCCCTTGTCTTGCTAGATATTTCCCAACTTGCCTCATGCAAGTAATTTAAAAAACATGTCCTTTTCACATATACGCATGCTCCTTTGATGCAAAGAGCATACATATGTGACTTCCTAGTTTGCAACCCGCAGATTCTCTCAAAAAATGGAAAAATAAAATAATTCCAAGTTTTCGGGAGGGTTTTTTGGTTGGGCTCATTTCAAAATCTCCCCATGCCCATACAAAACTTATTACAACTCCCCAACCTCTTGGAGAAGACATAAAAGCACCATTGAGTGCTAATACATGGAGAAGTCTCTTGGTGCAAGGTTATGCACCAAGAAACACCCCATTTATCTGGAAACTCCTTTTCCAACACCTCTTTCCTATTTATATGTCTATAGGGTGTATTTGTATCCCTATTTGAGCCATCCAAGGAAGAGTATATTGGTTGAGTTGATGCTTGAGGGATTCTTGGAGGAACCTAGATAGTTGGCTTCGAGGCGATGCCAAAGATGAGACAAGGTTGTAACTTACCTTTCTGATTTGGTGTTAATAGAAGAGTTTGTTTTCCCTCCTACCTTGTATTCATTGTATGTTTTTTTCTTATTAAGTTTACTTTGAATATGATATATGACATCTATACTCTTTGATCGCATAACTACCTTCGTAGCGTCCCTGATATTCTATCCATTTTCCAGGTGGGTTCCAACAAAGGATCAGTAGCTTGTCAAAAGAAAGGAGCGGGATCAACATCAAACGAGAGACTTAAGGTGCACCCTTTCTCCCTCTTCCTTCCCTAATTTATCCTTATAATGTAGTTTTTTTTTTTTTTTGTCTGCTTATCATGTAGGGAATATTCCTATCATCTCTATATAGTCTTGATCCGTTGTGATTTCGACCCAAAATCACGAGGGAAGTATCCAGTCAACACAATATATGCAAGGATTTATACAAAAAAAGAGTGTTGTGAATATAGCCTTCAAAAGAAAGTACAAAGTTTTAAAATGTGGGTTACACCTTGCCAAAACTTCCATCCACGAAGAGTCTACAATATATTGTCCATGAGCATAATATGGAAACACAAAGGGCCACATCCTAAGAAAACAAACACTGGATATTAACCACACCAACCATAGGAGGTTGCTCATGGTCATCCAAGTTAGGGCCCCACCTCAAGTCAAGAAGGTAGGCATCAACAAGTTGAATTGGGCCCCACCCATTAGTACGAGGTTTTGAGGGCTTGGGCCCTTCTAATATAGTGAGACTCAATGTACTAAATTGTTTGTCATTGCATGGTGGGTTGGGGGGCAGCTTCAACTACACTCATACCTTTCATGAATGTGTATTCTTGCTTAGTGGTGTGGCCTATTATGATCGGAACTCTAATGAGAATCTACAAAATGGGTCTCCCTAGCATGCCAGTTGGGCCATGAATACCAAATAGGAAAACTAGGCAAGTGGGTTAGGTAGCACTATACTCATAGTGCATGGGGCTTCATGCCAATACTCCAACAACTATTCTAAAAGATCCATCATGATCCTCACTTTACATATTTATGCTATGATTTGATTTAAAATGGTTTTGCATATCATGTGCCATCATATCATGAAATTTTGTGTGATGTGACATTTGCATTAAATAACAATGGCTCGGGGAAATAACAATGTACACATTGTCTCTATTCTTCTAAATACAAAACATAATCTCAACACTAATAACAATACATCCACACTATAATTCAATGGATCGGGGAAATCATTCACCAAGAAGGGTACCCTACCATGATATGGAGGTTAGGAGATATCGTTGGTAGAGGGACTCACTATAGGGCCATGTGGCCTTGGCTAGAGGGTAGAGCCGAAATATGTGTTTAAGGGTTTCATCTCTTCCACAATGTGGAAAAAGTGAGTTGGACACACCTAGGCAAGTTAGTCTATTATCTAAGGGGAGTCCTCCCATAGCTAGACACAATGCAAAGAATGATTTTTTGGGTTCCAACATTAGCTTTCAAACGCTGCAATGTCTAAATAATCAAGTTTTTCTATTTGGATTTTAACCTCCATAGCTTGTTAAATGAACTTTCAAGGAAGATCTTGGAGTAGAGCCTATTGTATCCCGTGCTTGTCTTGTATTTGGGAAATTTCATGGCCTTTCCCTATTGCTATTTTTTCCACTCTGTTAAAGGCACTAGGAGATTGAGTGTTAATACTAAACTTTGAGGAATGAGCCCCTATATGTGATTCTATATGATTTTATCCATGTTTCTCTCATGCTAATTTCCTTTTAACCTCTACCTAACGGATCCAATACATGGAAGGGTCATACACAATATCATTAGCATATCGAATGCCACAGTTGAAGAGGTGTAATGTCAAACACTAAGAGGATTTAGCTAATGGATTCACCTAAAAAATAACTAGAGATGACCACCAAACACTAATCATTAAATGACTTGCGAAAAAAAGAAAGGCCTCCTTATGAAAAAGGAAGGGCTCTATGGATTCCAAGGTCTTTCAAATGATTTTGACAACAAAGACAATAGATATTTTGAATGAGGAGTGAGCATAAGGGTTTGTAAATATATACCTTGCCATGATTTCTTCCTAAGTGAAAAACCATGTGGAATTTGATGCCTTCGAAGGAATTTTAGGCTTCCTTTCCTTTCATAGCTTGAACCACCCACTTGTCACATAGTGATAATTGGACTTCAATTTTAGTTCTAATAATACCCAGACCACCAAAATTTCATGGAGTGTAGCAAAGTTCCCATTTAACCTATGAAACACATGTTCTTTATCAATTATAGCCTAGAGAAAATCCTTGAGGACCTTTTCAAATAATCGATCTTTGGCCCATTGAATATCGAATCCTGAGGCTATGTAGAAGATGTCCAAACACTCCATGGTATGAGACTAAGATGTCCAGTCATCTAACGTTATTAACAAATCATTGTTGGAAAATTTTCCATTAACCAATTACCCAACCTTTGGTTCTAGAAGAGGAATTCCTTGAATCACCCAAATTCACCTTAAAGTTATGCAAATAGTAAAGCATTTAAATTGCCAATAAATAGAGGGTTGGCACTAAGGGGAACCCTTGTTGGATATATATATAAAAATACTAACCCCCTTGGAAGAGAATATGTTAATAGGAAGACATGATGAGACATTTATAATAGGGTTTCAATGCTAATAATAAAGAATGGGCCAAACCCTGGAGACTAAAGTATTCCTAGAAAGAAAGGCCACTTTAATTAATCGAAGGATTTCTTTAAATCATTTTTTATAAATCGGGTGTCAATGTCGGAGGGCCTGGCCAACCCCATGCCTTCATAGAGTTCAATATAGAGTATGTCTCCCCAAAATGAATATGGTATGTTTAGGGAAAACAATCTTGGGAAGGATGTACGTGATACACAAGGCTAGGGATTTGGATAGAATTTTATAGGAAATGTTAAGTAGAAGGATTGGTCTACGGTTGCTACTAATCTCCATGCTCTTAGACTTAGGAAAAAATTTGATAAGCCTTCAATTAATTTTCACACCCAAATATTTATTTAAAGGGTTGCATAACAAACACACAATAAATCCAACATGTCAAAATCATAGGTGGACTTGTAAAACTCGCAAGAGAACCCATAAAGGCCAAGGGATTTATTGTTGGCCATTTCAAGAAGGGTTATAACTAGATTATCTAGAGATAGGCATGGTTCATAGGTTGACATGTAAACTGTCGTGGATATTCCATTGGAACGGTTCCTCACAACATATCTTGTAATATTTTTAATTCCTAGATTATGTAATTTATTTCCTTATATCCCATAATAATTATTGTTACAGGTGAATCCTCCTGCAGACAAGTGGATTCCCTCTTGGTATATAGACTCCTAAGGCCAAGACAGAAAAGTGCTTAACATGGACACTGACATCCTTTTATATCTAATCAAGCTAATATACGAAGGATAATAAGAAATATATGTACCTTATTAACGACGTTTGTCCTTGCAAAGTCCAGGCTAAGCTTCGATCCTGAGCTCCCTGATAGGTCCTATAGAAAAAAAAAGATACAATGGACTTCCTACTCTACTGAGATTAGCTCAAATATAGATCCATCTACTGCAGACAAACTCATGTGGAACAAGCATAAGTTTTAAAGAAACAGGTCAATCATTTATTATTAATGAGAACAAGTAAAAGTACTTACAATCTTTTGATGAAGGTGCAACACCTTATTCCAGTTCTCCTTGTCCAACCCCTTTTCTCAAGTATTCTACATTGACTGCTTTGATGGAATATCACTTATGAGATCATAAGTTTGGTGTAATTCTCAATCTCCACATTCTTTTTGTCAATACCACTTATAGGATCATAAGTTTGGTATCAATCTCTAGTCTCTATTGTCTTCTATATGTTGCCTATGAGATCATAGGTTTCATACCTCCAATCTTTTTCATGTACCTTTCACCATGAGAAGGCCTCCTTATATAACCTTGGAGAGGCCCAACCACTTGAGAGATCTTTGGTATAAATTGAGGATTCCTCTCCTTTAGTTGAGGATCTTCCCTAAGATCAGGCCTTAACCCAAGATTCGAACCCAACTACCTTCAGATATTGAGGGGATTGTCCCCTGATTTCCTCCAACAAACCAAAAATTCACTCAGAAAGGGTAGATATCCCCCAAAAGGGTGCACAGGGCGCTCAAACACTCCCCCAAAGAGGCCTAGGTAGCACTGGCACTCCCTGACAGTGGGTAGGGGAGTGCTCCTCTCCAAAATCCATTTTTGAGTGGTTCTTTTAGTGGCAAAAGGCTTGTACTCCCTGTCAACTGATTTCTCTTCTTCAAAACTAGTCTTTGAGGTGTCTTAAGTGTCCTTATGATGTCATTAGAGGCACAACATAGGCAATATGGTAGTATGATGTTTGTGACACTTGCAACACTTGTGGTCAATATGCAACACTTGCGGACAACATGCGACACTTACAACACTTGTAATGACGACACTTGCGACACTATTGAAGTGAGTAATTTTGATGTGTAACAATTATTACTATCTTATTGCTCATATTTATGAAAATAAATGAATAAAAAAATGAAATAACATGCAAATGTACACACCATCCACACAATTGAACACAATATGTATCATGGGAAATCTAATACGGGAGAAAACCTAGCTAGAAGGTGAGGCCTATGCTCTAGTATCTTTTATTCAGTTATGAAAATGAAAATGCAAAGAAAGGGGCACTCACTACGGAGTTTCCTACGACTTTATACCCTAAGGATACTATAGAATATTCTTTCTACCTCTTTTATTTTCTCAAATCCCACTCCTTGGATTCTCTACTCAACTATGGAACAAGTACAATAAAAAATAATGGAACCCCTTCTCTTCCTAGTGGCATGATATTTAACATAGATCGATAGCCATCTAGGGTTAAGGTTTTTTCATCCTCAAACCTCAATTAGGATATGGTTTTGAAACTTATATAATAGTATTGAAATTCCACGCATGGATATCCCCACATGTGTGAGTAATGGGAGGCATAACTTTCGTATACGAGCTCCAGTTGAGGTGATGTTTGCACCGTTGGAAAGGTTTTGATGTGTAGAATAGAAGAAAGGGACTGGGATCTATGCTTTCAAATATTTTACTCCAAAATTTTCCATTTGATGCCTCAAAATGGATTTGGAAGGTTCCAAACGCCAAATCTCCAAACTAAAACATTCCACTAAAATGGGCCCTGGCAAATAATTCCTCCATTTTTTCCACCTAGAAAGTACTAATATAAATGGCAAATTATATAGTGATCCATTTTGAATCTAAGGCTCTCCTATAGTCTTAAATAATATGACATGGAACCAGGTCAAGGAATTTTAGGTGGCTTCTTATAACCTGGCAAAGAGAATTTAGGTTTGGAACACCATTCTATAATGATGCAAAAATTCCCTTCAATTTATTCTTGGTTGGAGGTTTGGATTAGGAAGGTTTTTAGGGATACAATATTTTCATTGGATTCCTTAGTGGCCAGAGCCTCAAAGAAAGATTTTGTATGTCAATTCCTACTTTTAAGCCAATGCATATGTGATCATAATTGAGTGTGTCTTGCAATATGAACATTTTCCACCCAAAGAAATGACACATCGTCATGACATGAGCTTTATTTTATTCATCGTAACTCCTCCACGAGTCACTCCAACTTGCTAAGCATTGCATTGTTCCAACTGTGATGGATGTAAGTACTTTTATAGCCACACTTGTGTATAAATATGACTATTCTGGAGATGGAATATTCCCACCACACTATCCATCCAATATTCTTGCAAGGTTGGGGAATCAAGTTCCACATAATGCAAATATAGGCTAGGAAACCCTAGATTAGGAGGTGGGAAACATTAAGGATATAATGAGTTTGAGGCATACATATGTTCTCAATTCCCCAACATAGAATAAACCAATTCCCTAATAGAGTGATTTTGCCAATAACATGGACTTTCTATCTTCTTAAGGTGTCAAAATAGACATATTTTTACTCTAAAAGGAGGTCTCTATCAAGTCTATGGTAAATGCATTATGTCCCTTTCCTGCAATTCATCTAGGTGAAAAAAACCTTGTTAGAGTTTTGAAGTTGACATCATTTAGGGTTAAACATTGTACGATAAGGTTTCAAAGATATCCAAGCTTCATGTCCCCATTTGATAGGTGCAGCAACAACACCCCTTATTTACCTTCTTGACACTCAACCATGTTAAAATCCCCATAGACAAACCAAGGGTCATCAAGGAGCTCATATGAAACCATTCACCACCAAAATATTGGGTGTTCTCTTGAGTCATTAGAGGCATAATGTTGGCCAGGAATGGAAATGGATTGTCCAAGTTGAGCATAATCCATACAAGGATCTAGAATGGGTCATATCTCAAGGACAATAGAAAAATATGGAGAGACTAGAATAATAGTACCACCTTTACCCTTAGAATGAATATAACAAGAGTACTTAGACCCCAACCAAATTACTAACAAGGAAAGGTGAAGAAAAACCCTACAATATTAATTGTTTGCAAACACAAAATATTGGTCTCATCCATAAATGTCAACACCTGGGAAAAAATGTATTTTCTTCCAAGGTCATTCAGAATCAAAACATTCCACGAGGTCACTTTCATTAAAAAATTGTAACTTCTGGCATCTCCTTTGTTTGAACCAAACTCCAAGAATAACATAACAATAGCAGGAAGAAGTAACTCTACACCTTAATAATGATAAAGATTCAAATAATAGTAATCCGCTTTGAGGGGGAAACCTCATTTTACAATATATCCAATGCACAAGATAAAATTCCTATACAAATGAATCTCCTTTATTATAAATATGAGATAAAGTGAGCATGATGCAACCTACCACTAATATGACCTAACCATAACTAATAAACTAACAATAAATGAGTGTTAGGTCCTTAACATAGGGCCTTAGGGGACTTAACATAGCCCCTCTCTTTAAAAAATATTTTCCCTCGAGGCTTGTAATTGAGGGTGTTTCTTCATGAACTGTTCATTTTCCCATGTACTTACTTCTAGAGGCATATTATTCCACTTGATTAGGTACTCCATGTTGGATTACTGAGAAGGGGGGTGAATTAGTAATAGTGATTTTTTATTCTTTTTAACCACAATATACATTTATGATCATTTTACCAATATCATTCAACAAGTGCAGAATAAATAAACCATGAACAATGAGCAATAATACACATACATAGTACACCAATATTTTTATGTGGAAACCCAATGCGGGAGAAAACCACAGAAATTTTTTTCTTATATGTATTTAAGAAGTATATTCAATGGAAGCACCAACTTCCTTTGTTCTCTAGATACAACTGGAAGGAAGCGCCAACCCCCTAAATTCTTAGGCTATAACCTGAGGGAAGATCCAACTCCCTAATTATATGGCTACAACCACAAGGAGGCTACAAGCCCCTATGTTCTCCGACTACAACCGGAAGGTGGCTGCAACCAGTTATCCTTGCTCCGTCCAATCCACACTGAAGTATCAATGCCAAATGTAGACAACATATCACTGTCACTGAATCAACATTGTCACTGTAATAACTGGCACTGAAATCTTGTCCCATCCTGTACCAATATTCTTCAAACATTTCATGCAAATCCGTGACCTATTTATTCTGCAACATGTGGATGTCCCCTCCTTTCCCTACTGCAACTCATGGATTTATGCGCCTCTTCTTGTTGCAACTCATGGACTAGCACAAGGCTCTACTAGTACACTAACACTCTCTATGTCACTTTTTTTGTGTCACTATATCAATCTCAGTCACGATCTGATCTCTTTGTATCTGCTCACAAACTAGTTGATCTGATAGAAATGAATACTCATCCAATACCCAACTAGATCTAACACAACCATGTACTAGGTTCATACATATGTCTCACTGATCTTATGTGATATAAGAAACCTGTACATTAACCATACATCAAACCCTCATTGTTATACAAAATCATCATGTACTGATAACACTATGTCTCAATCATAAATCCTCAACCATACTCCAAATAACATAGGATATGTCTTTGCAAGATGCCCAATGAAGTATCCCAACAACAACAAAACCAATACAGTAGTAATGTATCTTTGTATATATGTCTCATATAGAATATACCATACAAAAAATAGTCCGTTAATAAAAGAAGCTCAATCTCCCATGGCTATACCCCAAACATTCACCAAAGAAGGGGAGTTCGACGTTCGACACTTCGGCATTGAACGCCCCTTTTCCTTTCTGCATGCAAATCCTTCGAAGTCCTGAACTCCCAGACTTTTGAAATGTTTCCACATAGCTCTATCCTTTGGCCCTTTCAACTTATCCTTGACACCACACTCCAAACCCCCGGAGTCCCAAAGTTCTGGACTCCAGAAGGGCCCACTCTCGCATGTTGAGTCATACTGGATACGAGGGAAAATATAGGTGGGTCCCTCGTGCTCCTTCCACCAAATGAACCAAGTAGTGAGTTCTAGGTGTGATATGCAGACGAGGAAGTGATGACATGTGGCCCCTTCAGAGGGTGACATGTGTCACATGTTAACGATCACATAGGGTCTGTAATATGCACAAATCCAAGCAACACGTTGCACGTCAAATGTGGGTCCACGTCACACTCGGTGACCTCCGCACGTCGCGTCACCTCAGACTGACAGACTTACAAACCCTCTGATCTCATGGTCAAGAATCATCCACATAGACCTCAGGATATATAGCCTCCGTCACTTCGCCACTTCGGCGTTTAGGGGTTTCATGGTGCAACCCTCTCCTTACTCCCGTAGTAGGTCAAAGTCGAATTTACCAAGGAGTAGATCTAATGGTCATGAGTGGTCCCGAAGCTCATCTAGATAAATGGCCCTCATCGATATGCGACTTCGGTATTCAGGATTTTGGCCATGTAACTTTTGTATTTCTCCCGGAGTGATCAATGTCGGGCTAACCACGACCTAGGCGCAACAGACGACATTTGGTAGAATACAAGGGCGACACATGGCCCGATCAACTAGTGCCACGTGTCCAGTTCCATTTGACACCTGGGGTATCTAAAAGACACAAATCAATGTGACATGTGTTACACCTACCATGAGTCCACGTCACCCTAGGTGATGTCAATATGCTACGTCACTACGGCCTTCGGTGCTCCGGCGATATGTTATTTCACTCACAGGTTAAACCTCCCAGAGTAGGACTTTGATGAAGTACTTGACGCCATATTTTCATTAGGTTCGATCTGAGCGTCGATAAGGGTTCTAAAGGATTCTTAGATCCACGGTTCACATTACTTCGTAGCTCTGGCCTTCAGGGGTTTTGACTCTATGGTCGCTCCATTCTCCCGAAGTAGGACTTCGTTGAAGTACCATACGCGGGTCCCTCCTCTAAATGATCGAACAGTTAAGAGGGGTTCTCAATGGATTCCCCAGATCGAGGACTAAGAAGGATCTTGAAGGATCCAAGGATCGATGGTCCACGTCACTTCGTAAATTTGGCATTCGACAGTTTTGGAGGTGCAGCACCTTTGTTCTCCCGAAGCGGTCAATGTCGGACTGACCTCGGCATAGATCTAACGGTCGGGGAAATTCCCAGGCGTCCTCATATCTAAGGCCCACGTCACTTTGTGACTCCAACATTCAGTGGGTGGTGTTATAACACCTTGGTTTTTTTGAAGTGGTCAATGTCGTGCTAACCACGGCATAGATCTGATGGTCAGGGAAGCTCCCGAGTACCTTTGGATCTACAGCTCACGTTACTTTGAGACCGGTAAGTGGATTGGGGTTTAACGTGGGAATGAGTCCCGCAGTAATGGGTAAATTACCGCTAGATGTTGGTCCACCATTAATCCATCGACTCAACATGTCGTCTTCGATGCAATTTGGTCTTTGCAATACCTATTTCCCCAGGGTTCCCGACTCCCGGAGTCTCGAACACTTATCTCCCTCCGAAATTAACCCAAGGTTCCTAGGACTTGGTTATATGGGGCTTTGTCAAGCCCCAAAGGCTACAGTCATATCTCTTGTCCACGATTTGGTTAAGGTTGTAACACCTCCGAGCTCCGAGCTCCCAGAGTTCCAAAGCCAGGAAGGCTTGCCCCTTTCGATTAGCACAGGGTTCCTAGACCTTGGTCATATGTACCCTCTACTAAGTCTCGGAATGTAAGCTCAAATCTTATTCAATATTTGGTTAAGGCCATGGGCATGAGCCCTTGGTCATGCAAGTGAAATTTTTGAAGGGTACGCCCCTCGGTTGCATTCTACAAGCATTATGCCTCCTGATCTTGCAACACTTCAAATGAGGTATGGGGAATACTCCTTGTGCTTCTCCCGAAATTTTAGAACTTAAAGAGTTCTTAATCCCTTCACATCTTGTCAAGGTTTTGTGCACCTTCACACTACCTCTCCTGAGCTTAACAAACCCCTTTCTTAGGAGATCCAAATGACTGGAAGTGTAAATATGCACATATGAAATTAGGCTTCTGGATAACAAAATCACAGTTCATTTTCCTTTGATTTGACCCACTATAGGGGGCTTAAGTACTTACGTATACAAGTCATATTCGACCATACAGATTCTTACTTTCTCAAATACACAACCAAGAAAACTGAAGAAAAAAGTCAAATTATCAAACAAGCATGCACATCCCGGAAAAGTTCACAGGGTATTCATCCTTATTTTACAATCACAGTTCAGCTTCCCGGGGTATAAGAATACTTATCTATTTTGATTTTCATCAAACTGACAGACTGTGGGTGTCCACCTTTCTACCCAACCGTATGCTCAGAGGCATTCAATCTTAGTGCTCTGCCACCCCTGTGCCAAGCCATGATATCACTAGGGAACTTATGTGTTTTCTCAGAGATCCTCTCTTTGTCACATCAACCCTACGAAGTTTATCAAATGCTTCCTCGGCATCAAGCTCGTAGTCTTCCTCTTTTCTTATGCATGTTCGGGTCATGCGTTCCCCTCTTTGCATGCGCTCTTGTATGGGGTCTCTCCTACTCTCTGCAAAGCCTCACGTGCACCTCTTCCTAATCGTCTGCATGGGCATATCACCTTGCATGCACACCCTCCTTGGGAAGGTTCTTCTTTTTTCTATCTTGTTACTTCTGTCAAAAGGAAACTTGGGTCAACCTGGTCTGTCAGACCTTGTGGTCTTTGGGATGAAATTCTTCAGTCAGGCCATGCTTCCATTCATGGGGGTGTTTGATGGTTCAACCACCGGTTCTTCCTTCATTAACTGATTCATGTCCTTGGGATCCAAAGGAGATTTCTTATTCCATCAAGGGGAAATTTGGGGTCATTTGACATAATGAACCCTCTCTTATAGTTTTCCCATTCTTTCCTCTAGTGATATCATGGCCAATACTTCAAGGCTTCACCCCCACATTCAGTCATTGGCAATCTAAACAATAATACATTTACATTGTTCACATGCCAGAGCATTGTAATTATAATTAACGATTAATTACAAGCTGGGGGAAACAAGGGTGTTACATGTTTACTTCTTGATGTTAAAAATACCTGGAGGCCTCATTGTAATGTGCGCAGACAAATGTGTGTAGCCGCCACATCTCTTTAGCTACCACCATTCGAGTAAGAATGTTTTCATTCTGCATTTTACAGTTTCAAAAGATTTCTTATTTAATAGAAGTTAAGTTCCACTATATCTCTATTATTGTTCTATGTATATATGTGTTAATGTTATAGATTTTTGTTTCATTTCGTCTGCTCATACATTCGAATCATTTGGTGAGAATATCTGAAGTCTACTCATTTGTGGAAATGTATTGGAGCTTAATTGCTCCCTTATGTACCATGTCTCTAATGAAGTGATATATGATCTCAATGTGTTTTAATCTATCGTGAAACATTGGCTTCTTTAAGAGATTGATACAACTCTCATTTTCATAGTGAATCGCGGTGGGATCCAAATATTGGCCAAATAATCCTACAAGAAGTTTGCGAAGATAGATACCCTCACAACTTGCCAAATTGGTTTCCATATACTATGTGATCCGAAAAGGATCTAGAGAAGGCTAAGGATAACTCAAAATTCGCAAAATCACCTCAGAAAGCTTAGAATGGCCTCGGCAGACAGAGAAAGGGAAAAAAATCAAAGTCCTCAAAACTCAGTTAAATTGGCATCATCGCGAAGATCACGTCGCAATCTTTCCAATGGCATAAATGACTCATCAAACAGAGTTACAGATCAAAATATATTCACAGTCAAAGTTTCAGTAAACCTAGCCCAGTCAGCATGGATGAGTCAGCATTTGTACTACTGACGTCAGCATCAGTACGGATGAATTCAATGTCCGTACAGGGTACATGGCACATGCATAGGGTGACACGTGTCATGTTGACATCAACATGATGGCATGGTAGCACCAGACGTTGCCACATGTCACTCGATTTTGGACTTTTTTGGTCAATCTGTGGACCAATGGGAAAGTGCCACGTGGCATTCTGTATAGCCACATGGAAGACTGTACAGCTACCAGACAGGTGACATGGAATGTTGATGTGGTAAAGATGGCATGGCAGGTCTGTGCAGTATAGTGATGTGTTCCAATGAAAGGTTTCCACGTGGCTCAGTCATGGGTTTCCACGTGGTAGTGGAAAAATGCCCAAGGACGCCCAAAAACCAAAATTCAAAATTAGAAAGGGGTTGGCTAGTGCCAACCCCCAATCCACCAAATATAACACATTTCGCTAAAAAGGTTGGGCAGTTCACCACTAGATCCGGTGGGATCCACCATATCAAACCACACTCCAAAGTTAGTGGGGGTTACAACCACATATCGTATCATTACAGCATAGTGCCCAAAATGGGAGGTCCGCAGGTTCGACCCCAGGACCTCCCCAACAAACAAACGCCTTAACATTAACTCTACCAACCGTTTGGGCTAATGCCCCCATTGTTTAATCTACCCCCAATTATTATTTAAAAATTGGTTTTCACCAGTTGACGGGGGTCAAACCAGGGGAACACGACCGTACGGATGGGGCACAGAAAACGATACATTTTCCTATGAATTTATTGTAGGTGCAGGCACGGAAACCGAGACAAATTTTCTCATGGGCCTAAAAGTTCTAGACTCAGATCGAGGTGCGGAGATAGTCATTTTTTGGGTAATTCGACGCCATGAATTCAGTGGTGTTTTTTTTTTTTATGATCTTAGCAAAGCTTTTGCAGCTTAACTCCAGAATGAGGTATACTTATGTATTTTTCCAAATTCTTTTGTCGAGTTAATAAAAAGGCCTACCCATTTGAGAGCAGGACCCGGAGACGTAGTCCACCAAGGACGAACTTCGTTATCAAGTTTTTGTGTTCAAATCTGATGCATATGTCTCTTCATTATTGAGTTTTTCCTTCTTTATGGTGCACTTCATTTTATGTTCATTTAATACAATTATTTAATAAGTCACATCGATGAAAAGATCCTGGATCATGTTGGTATCATAGTAGCCATCTTTGACTTGAATTTTTGAGTGCGAATGCTTAGTAGGGCCAAGCATAAGCAGGGTGAAGGAACACTTAAGACTTTCAACCCAGAAGTTGGTCGTGCATCTCGAAGGAAGAAAAAGGCCGAAGAGGACAAGTGTGATGAACAGGAGAAAAACTTCCATATGGTCTTTTATCGCATGTTAGAAATGGCCGAGAAAATGTATGGAGACTACGAGAAGAGCATGAAGAAGAAAGGGAAGAAAAAGGAAGCACAAGCAAACGATAATGCTTCGATGAATCAAGAGGTTGGAGGAGACCCTCCAGAGCCTCCATCTTCACCATCAAGTTCTATATCTTCTTCCTCTGAGCATTCTTATCATTCTAGCCATAAAACTTCTTTTAAGAAACCATTATTAAAGATTGATGTAAAATTTGCTTTATCTATGTTTAATGGATATGCTAATCCTGAAAAGCTAGCTAACTAGATCCGACAGGTTGAAGTAGATTGTCGTGTTAAACAGATTGATGGGGAGGAAGTTAAAGTACAATTGGCCTCTCTTTAGTTAGAAGGCACTGCTCTCGTATGGTGGGAGAGAAAACTTCGAGACAGAAGTAAGTGTGGTAATCTTCCTTCCTCATGGTCAGAATTTAAATCAACAATAAGGAAGCAATTTTATCCATTGGATTATTTACATAAAGCAATGATGGAATGGCAAACTTTAAGACAAAGTAAAGGTCAAACTGTGCAAAGTTTCACGGAAGAATTTAGGAAGAAAGCTCTTGCATTAAACATTCCTTTAGATTCTTATGAAACTTTAATGAAGTATATTGGCGCACTTCACAGTTATATTCGTCATACTATACTATTGTTTAACCCCACCAATCTTGATGAAGTTTGTGTGCAAGCCACTCACCTTGAGAATAGGGGAAATCATGTTCAAGAAGATCCCACAAAGAAACCTTCCAATTTCCCACATAAGCAGTTTACAAAGTTTAAAAGGAAGGACAAAAAGACTGCCACTGTAAAGAGGGAAGAAGGAAATCCATCTTGCACTCATTGCAAGAAGAATGGTCATGGATGAACATTGTTGGAAATTACATCCAGAGAAAAGACCGAAATTGTTTGGTGGAAAGGGGGAGACAAAGACCAATGCTACAATGCAACAAGATCTTGGTTCCGATTCAGGAGACGAAGAAAAGATTAGGGTGGTTGGAGTACAAGGTAAAGATTCCCTTCATGCTAGTACAAATTCCAACAATGAATCTCATGATGATGAAAGCAAGAGGAAGGAATTATTTCACATAAGGTTTATCTAAGCACACTAAGATAGATGCATTATTTGATTTGGGTTCCCAAGTAAACTTGATATCTGAAGCACTTGTCAAAAATATGGGTCTTGAAAGTAAACCACATCCAAAGCCTTATCTCTTAGTTTGGGTATGTGATAAAGAAAAACTAATGTCACCAAAAAATGTAGGACCAGATTTGGTATTGCTTCAAAGTTGATGGATGAAGTGGATTTGGATGTTGTATCAACATTATATGTGGCATAGTCTTAAGGATTTTAATATCTTTATGATAGAGGCAGTCTTCTTTAAGTGTATCTTTATGATAGGAAAGCAGTCTTCTTTCGTCATGAGAACAAATATCACCTTACTAAAGGGAGAGTGGAATATATTGTTAGAGCCCACAACATGAGGGTAAACACCACACTTGTTAGTGTGGGACAGATGAAGAGACTCATAAACACTAATAAGAGATATGTACTCATGGTCGTAAGGGAAAAGGATGTTGGAACATCCAACGCCTTCCAAGGATGTGATCCTTCTCATAAGAAAGAATTAATTGATATTGTTTCTAAGTATGATGATATTTTTTAGGAGCCAGATGGATTAACTCCTAGGAGGGAAATCCAACATGAACTACATCTTCAGTAGGATTCTCCTCTTCCTAATGTGGGCATGGACATGATGTCAGTTGTAGAGATGACAGAGATCAAAAAGAAGGTACAAGGCTTATTGGATCAAGGGGTCATCATGCCCATTTCATCTCCTTGTGGTTCTCCAATCATGATGGTGCCAAAGAAGGATGGCACATGGCGAATGTGTGTCGATTATCGAGCCTTAAACAAAATCATGGTGAAAAATCAATACCCTCTCCCTCGTATAGATGATTTACTTGATCAATTAAAGAATGTTGTTTATTTCACTAAGTTGGATTTGCACAGTGGATACCATCAGATCAAGGTTGCATAACAAGATGCATGGAAAATTGCCTTTAAAACCAAACATGGATTGTTTAAGTGGTTAGTTATGTCATTTGGGCTTTGTAATGCTCCGACAACATTCATGGTGTGATGAATGATGTATTCAAGCCATTTCTAGATGATTTTGTAATTGTATATTTATACGACATTCTTATATTTAGTGGGACTTGGGATGAACATGTAAGGCATGTAAATCAAGTAATAGATACTTTGCAAAGGGAAAATTTGTATGTAAAATTGTCCAAATGTCAATTTGGCAAGACTTCACTTGTATACTTAGGTCATATTGTAGGAGGAGGAAAATTGAAAATTGATCCTTCCAAGATTGATGTAATTGTAAATTGGTCTGAGCCCAAAAGTGTAACCAAAGTACGAATCTTATTAGGTGTAGTCTAGTACTGGAGGAGATTCATTTCAAACTTCTCATTTATTGCAGCTCCTTTGCATGCCTTAACCAATGTGAAGAAAACTTTTCAGTGGGGAGGAAAGACACAAAAGGCCTTTGACACTTTGAAGGAAAATATCAATACTGCACCAGTATTAGCATTGTCTAATCTTCAACAGCCTTTCGATATCGAAGTAGAT
This sequence comes from Picea sitchensis, assembly GCA_010110895.2. Lineage (NCBI taxonomy): Eukaryota > Viridiplantae > Streptophyta > Pinopsida > Pinales > Pinaceae > Picea > Picea sitchensis. Next base: position 61,697 of record SNQJ01S0042247.1, on the reverse strand, counting down.
TCCAGCAGATACGCCATCGGTGCAGTATTGATGCAATATCATAAGCCTATATGTTACCACTCTGGAACTTTTAACCAAGTTTTTGTTAACTATCCTACATATGATAATGAGTTGTATGCATTAGTTCAAAGTGTAAATAAATGGAAGCACTACTTGTTAGGGAAGGAAACAATCTTACATATAGATCATCAACCCTTATAGTATCTCCAAGAACAAACCAAGCTACAACAATCTCGACATTACAGGTGGATGGGTTTTCTTCAACAATTTCATTTGGTAATCAAATACAAAAAGGGTATAAGTAACAAGGTAGATGATATGCTTTCTAGACCTCCTATTGTTTCTTCTATTATTTTGAAGAATTCTTCTTTATCTCATGATAGCTATGTGGAACAATATGTTGTTGATGAAGATTTTAAAGAGGTATTTGAGAAGACAACCCATGGTGCACATGTAGAGAATTATTGTCTGCAGGAAAAACTACTCTACCATCTTGGAAAGATTTGTATTCCTACAAGTGAACGAGTCCATGTAATACGAGAAGCTCACACTTCTCTTGTGTCTGGGAATTTTGGGGTAGGAAAAACTATGGCTCATCTGCAAAGGTTTTGTTATTGGCCTCAGATGAAATAAATTGTAACTAAATATGTAAAGGGGTGTGTGATGTGTTCTACTTGTAAGCCCACTAATAGAAAATTGGGGATATACTCACCACTTCTTGTTCCATCCCATCCATGGGAGAGTATCTCGATGGATTTTGTAGGGGGTTTACCAATGTTGAAAAGGGGTCATGACTATTTATATGTTTTAGTAGATAGGTTCAGCAAGATGTGTATCTTGATGCCATGTAAAAATAATATCACTAATGAGCAGACTGCTAATCTCTTCTTTTAGTATGTTTGGGTTCACTTTGGTTTACCCACATCCATTGTCTCAGATCGAGATACTCGATTCCTTGGATATTTTTGGACAATCTTGTGGAGAATGATGGACACCAAATTGAAGAGGAGCACTTCTTTTCATCCACGGACCGATGGACAAACATAGGTTGTTAATTGAACAATGGTACTTTTTCTTTGAGTCTACTACAGCAAACATCCCAAGTTATGGGATGAACATATACCCTATGTACAACATGCTTACAATCGAGTCTTATATTCTTCCACTTAGTGTTCTCTAGTCACAACATGTTTTGGATATTTACCTAAGGTCCCTTTGGACTTGATGTATGAGAGAGATGTCAATTCAAATGAATATAGGGCCCGCAAGTTCATTTAGAGGATCTAGCAAGTACACCAAGCAGTCAGGGAACAGTTGGAGAAAACTCAAGCATAGTATAAATCTCGGCATGAAAAACATAAGGTTGATCATTAGTTCCAGTTTGGACACCAAGTATGGCTTCACATCAACAAGGAGAGATTGAAGGGTGAAATCAATAAACTCAATCCCATCCGATATGGACCCTTCACTATTTTGGAGAAAAGCGGTACCAATGCTTTTCATTTAGATATTCCACCATATATGCATATTTACTCAGTTGTAAACGTGGAAAACTTGAAACTTTTTGAGCCTCCCATGATCATGGATTAGAGTGAGGAAGTTTCAATACCTTCAGTTGATGAGTTTTCTCCTGAGTACTTGGACGAGTTGAAGGAATATATCATCCTGGACAGAAGGATGAGGACTTCACGCAGGGGTGATGTTGATTATCTTCGAGTGGGATTAAAGGGCACACATCCAAGCAAGCCAAAGTGGATTGAGAAAGACAAGGTGAGGGAACTCTTCCCTAACTTATTTGTTGATTGATGAAACCTTTTGGTGGTTCAAAAAGCTCTTAGTGGGAAGGCATGTGTTGGTCATACTGTCATTGATGTATTGTCATTTATGTCAACAATCAATGATGCACATGAAGCTTAGGAGGGTTAGCGAATAAAGATCAAATCTCGGAAGAGATGACGCGATGAAGCTCAAAAGGGAAAGTGTAGATCAAGTCATGACCGTTGATACGCAAGCGTCGGATCAACGACAGGGATGGATTGCGGAGAGAAAAAGGATAATTAAAAAGCGTGTTATTCCCAAACCTGCAATCAGTTTAGACCATCAGATTACAAGAGAAGGATCGTTGGAGTACTATTCAATGATCAGATCAAATTAGGACCATTGATACACAAGCGCCAAATCAATGACAGGGATAGATTGCAGAGCGCGAAGGACTAATTAAAAAAAGCGTTAATTCCAATCCCGCAATTAGTCTAGACCGTCAATTGTCACATGCCAAATAGATCTACAGTTGGCATCAGTTCCACTACCAACGAGCAGTTTTCCATTGCGGAGCTCGATGATAGTTTTAAACATCGTGCAAGTTGGGACCCCGCAATCATCCTTGATCATTGATCTACTCTGGAACCATTCCTGATCGTTGGATCACTTTAAGTGGAAGGATAGGATAAGCAAAGAAAAAGGGTCAATATTTCAAATACTCGAATTCTTGATAGCCGTTGGATCACTTTAAACTGGAAGGATAGGATAAGCAAAGAAGAAGAGTCGTTGGATTTAAACTAAGGCAAAGCAGCATTGCAGACAGATTGAGTCATTGATATAAGATCATGATCAACGAACAACATTCATTTCGGGTTAAATGTTATGCAGAGGTTACACTTTGGGGAATCTCACTTCTAAAGAACTGGGAAGTGGAGAGATCAAATTACCCGAAGTCTCGAAGACCGAAATTCTGAAGTCACTCTCAGCCATAGATCTGAGATACATTTCGGATAGTATTCTAACCGTTAAATCAAGGAGATGAATATGTGCCACATCGGGAGATCTACCTCGGCAAGGACACATGGCACAGTCAGATAATGACAAGTGTCAAGATGAAATCGTCTTTTCAGGTACGTGTAAATCATAAATCTGAGTGACACGTGGCAGCCACTCAGCTTGTGCCATATCAACAAGTGACGTTAGTAAGTTACATCACTCCAGGAGTTTTACTTCGAGAGTTTCACCACCAATAAATGACTTAAGTCCCAAAGTCCTGAAGGCTGAAGTGTCGAAGTCATGAAGGACAAAGTCCTGAAGTAACGAAGGGACGAAGTCACGAAGGAAAAAGTCTTGAAGTACTGAAGGTCGTAGTCCCAAAGGGTCGAAGTCCCAAAGTGGACATGAGTCGTCCGATCTAAAAGAACACTTTGGAATCATTCTCGACCGTTGATCTAGTACAGTGGAAGGATAGCATAAGTGGAATAGTCGAATTCCTGAAGTGTTGACAGTTTTCCATCTCATCGAGAGATTAAAACATGATCGTTGATTCTGATAAAGTGCTCAAGCACTCATTTGGCCTAGCGCCTGGTCACCATCATTGGTCATTTGGAATAAGAGAAATAATGACATCGCTTAAGTTAATAATCTGGTGGTTTTTCACTATCATTCATATGTAAATTATTTGAAGTAAGCATCTCGACGGAACTCGATTTATGCAGCATTAACAAAGATTATGTTTAAGTTAAATGAAGAGGTGCGATGGTCCAAGCGAAAGGACACAATGTGTTGTATCTCACACCAGTTTGAAGAATATTTAAATGAGATTGAGTGGTGAGAAGATGTTGTCTCTGTAGTCCAGATCAGAAGATCAAAAGCATAAGCAGATTCCAGGAAGGAAAACTGAAGATACTTATGTAGTGAGGGTGGAAGGGAGGAGCATGGAAGGATTCATATCCTTACTAAGAAAAGCCTAAAAACAAGGGAGTTGGTGCTTCCTAGGGTTGGTGCCCTAAAAACAAGGGAGTTGGTGCTTCCTAGGGTTGGTGCCCTAAAGATGAGGGAGTTTGTTCTTCCTAGGGTTGGTGCCCTAAAGAAGGGGATTGGTGTCTCCTAAAGTTGGTGCTCTAAAGAGGATTGGTGTCCTTCACTATTCTTTATAAAACTTGTAATCGTTGTTAAATATATTTATATAATTGATTTTGCATACAATTCATTATTGATTCATTGTGATAATCGATCAAATATAAAAAGTAACTGCTAATTTTTTAAAAATGGTAATATTGATTCNCCCTCTCAGTATTCCAACAATTGGTATCAGAGCAAGTTCTTTCAGCACAGTCTAACAACTGAAAGGTAGATCCTAAAGATGGATCAACAAGAGGGAATGTCTAACAACAAAGCACCATTGTTCAATGGAGGAGGCTATGCTCTATGGAAGGTAAGAATGAAAAACTTTTTGTTGGCTCTTGGTTTTGATATCTGGAAATCTGTTGAAGATGGTTACACAGCACCAACTGCTCCACCCAAAGACATTGCAGGCAAGAAAATCTGTAATGACAACTCAAGAGAAGTTAATGGAATTCTAGGAGGGTTGATTAATTCCATATATGTGAAGGTTATGCATTGTAAATCAGCCAAAGAAATCTGGGACAAGTTGGAGGTTGTATATGAATGATATGACAAAGTTAAGGAAGCCAAAATACAGACCTATAGAACTCGGCTTGAAAATCTGAAAATGAAAGAAGAAGAAAACATTTTTGAATACTTTCATAGGGTAGATGAAGTGGTCAATTCAATCAGAGCATCATGAGAAAAACTTGAATATAAACCCATTGTGCAAAAAATACTAAGTTCATTACCTATGAGATATGATGCCAATATCTCTTCAATTGAAGATAGGTCTGATCTTGACACACTCACATTTGATCAGCTCCATGGAATTTTTACAGCATATGAAATGAGAACAGGGAATGACAAATCATCAAAAAGGGAAACAACTTTTAAAGAATCTAAAATGAAGCAGGAGCAAAAGACCAGTGATGATTTATCAGATATATCTGATGAGGAAACTTCCAACTTCATAAAGAAACTCAAGAAAGGCACAGGGAAATACAAAGGGAAGATTCCTCTAATATGTTTTAACTCTGGCAAAATTGGACACTTTTCCAATAAGTGTTCCCATCTTAAGTAGAAGGAAAGTGATGACAAAAGAACCTTAAAAAATCAGAAGAAAACCAAAACTAATAATGAAAAGAAGTTCTACAAGAAAAAGAAAACGTTCTTTACCCAAGAAGATAGTAGCTCATCAGAAGAAAATGAAGAAGATGAACCAAAGATTCTATTTATGGGGATAGAAACTCAAGATGATAGTCATTCAGGAAATGAAGAAGAAGGGAACTTCGAAGAAGAAATCCTTAGTGTAATTGAAGAACAAGGAAAAACTAAAAAACAAATCAGGGTACTAAGAGGAGAGCTTTTAGAGATTAAAGAAGCTACTAAATCAAGAGAAAGGGAAGTTTCCAAAACCCTCAAGGAGTCAGAAGAGGCCATCAATGATTTGAAGTCCCAGCTCCTGGAAGCTAATAAAACTGAAGAAATCGTTTTAAAACAACTTAGTGATAAAAAAACAAGCATGTGAGAAACTGGAAGTTGAGATTAATCTGCTAAAAGGTGAAATTGAGAAAGAAAAGAAGGGATCACAATTTGAAAATAGTTCAAAAATCCTGGATGAAATTATCAGTAGTCAAAGGTCACCAAACAACAAGACTGGTTTGGGATACACTCAAGACTCAATTGCTACATTACAAGGATATGCCAAGAAACAAATTAGTTATGCAGATGCTCTGAAAAGTTCATTAAAAAGGGAACCCTTAAGAAGAGAAGATAATAAGGAAAATATGATACCATTGAACATTGTTCCACATAAACAGAAATCAACATTCCCTACAAAAGTAATAAATGACAAGAAAAACACAATCACCAGAAGGAATCCCCTTAATAAATATCTATTCATTGGATAATGTTACTCTTGCAATAATTTTGGACATAAGGCAGTACACTGCAAAGCTTATGGACAATACAATAATAGAAATGTCCATAGATATAAGAATAATAGGTACAACACAGAGAAGAGAAACTACAACTCATTTTCTCCTTTGCAAAAATTCAATAGTGAATGCCAAAAATGCAACAATTTTGGTCACAAAACCAGTGAATGTAGATTGCCAAAATATGATAAAAGGATAAATATTCCTATTAATCAAAAAGTGTGGAAGAAAAAAGAAACAGAGTGCAAAGTAGCCTTATATGCAAGAAATCGGGGATGTCAGTGGTGTATTGATAGTGGATGTTCCAAACACATGATTGGAGATCAAAGTAAATTTCTCAAGTTAAATAAGAAAGGAAAAGGAAAAGTAACCTTTGGAGATAACATTGTCAAATAGGAAAGAAAACAAGAGTTAGGTTTAAAACAAAAGAACACTCCACAACAAAACCATTAGAGCTTCTTCACACAAATCTATGTGGACCTACCAGAACCAAAAACACTTATGGTGAACATTATTTTATGTTGATTGTTGATGACTACACAAGACTGACTTGGGTTTTCTTCTTAAAAGAAAAATCAGAAACCTTTGAGAAATTTAAAACATTTAAAGCTCTTGTAGAAAATGAAACAGATCTCAAAATTAAATGTCTAAGAGCAGACAATGGAGAAGAATTCACCTCTAAAGAGTTCACTCAATTCTGTGAAAACCATGGTATCAAAAGATAGTTTTCAGCTCCCAGGACTCCTCAACAAAATGGAGTGGTAGAAAGGAAAAACAGAACAGTTCAAGAAGCTGCAAGAATTATGATAAATGAAGCCAAACTTCCAGACAAATTATGGAGAGATGCAATCCACACATCAGTTCACATACTTAATAGAGCCCAGTTGAGACCCAATCGTGACAAAACCCCTTATGAACTATGGTTTGGGAGGCTTGCCTCTATAAAACACTTTAGAATTTTTGGAAGTAAATGCTACATAAAGAATGATGAATATAACCTAGGAAATTTTGACCCAAGATCTAATGAAGGAATATTCTTAGGATACCCATTGAATAAAAAAGGCATATAGATTTTATAATCTCAGACTACTAAAAATAGTGGAAAGTGAAAATGTAAAAATAGATGATCTAAAAAAGAGCATATCACAAGGCTTTGGTAAAAAAACTCAACAAGAAGATGATGATATAAAATCTCAATAAGAAGAGGATGATGTAGAATCTCATCAATAAAATGATGATGAAATATAGGAAAATGAACCACACACTGATGAATAAGACAATGAAGAAAAGCCCTTTCTAAGAGCTCCATCAAAAAGAGTTCGGAAGAATCATCCTGAAAGCTAGATCATTGGAAATAAAAGTGTAGGCGTAGAAACAAGAAGGAAACTAACCTTTGACCCAGAACAAGCAATGCTATACTTAATTGAACCTAAGTCAATTAAAGAAGCTGTCAAAAGTAAAGATTGGAAAAAATCAATGAATGAAGAACTAGATCAAATAGAAAAGAATCAGACTTGGGAACTAGTTCCAAGACCCAAGAACAAGAATGTGATAGGAACTAAGTGGATCTTCAAGAACAAATTAAATGAAAATGGGGAAATTATAAAGAACAAAGCCAGATTAGTCTACAAGGGATATTCCCAACTAGAAGATATTGATTTTGAAGAAACCTTCGCTCATGTAGCAAGACTTGAGGCCATCAGAATGTTCCTAGCATTTGCATGCTTCAAAGACTTCAAAATCTATTAGATGGATGTCAAATCAGCATTCCTTAATGGAACACTAGAAGAAGAATTCTATGTTGAGCAACCAGAAGGATTCATTTTATCAGAAAACCAGGACTATGTGTGCAAACTAAAAAAAGGCCCTGTATGGTCTTAAACAAGCCCCTAGAGCATGGTTCTCTAGTCTTGATCAGTATCTACAAAATCAGGGATACAGGAGAGGGACTACTGACAACAACCTATATATCAAAATTCAGGATCAAAACATGATTGTTGTGGTAGTATATGTAGATGACATCATATTTGGGAGTAATCTCACTACATTAAGAAGAACATTTGCAACTAAAATGCTAGAAGAGTTTGAAATGTCTATGCTGGGAGAACTTTCATTTTTCTTAGGTTTACAAGTAAATCAAACAAAAAATGGAATATTTGTTTCACAAACCAAATATATCAAAGACATGTTTAATAAATTTCAAATGGAAGACAGTAAAACCATGAATACTCCCATGGTCACTGGATGTAAGCTAAGTCTAGAAGATTACTCACCAAAAGTGGATCAAACAATGTATAGATCAATGATTGCAAGTTTACTCTACTCAACAGCAACGAGACCTAGCATCATGCAAGTTGTAGGACTTGTGGGGAGATTTCAATCTGCACCTAGAGAAACTCACTTAAAAGTGGTAAAAGGAATATTCAGATACCTTCAAGGCACCCTAGAACTTGGATAGTGGTATGCAAAAGATAAAAATTTCAACCTAACTGCATATATTGATGTTGATTGGGTAGGTAGCATAGATGATAGAAAAAGCACCAGTGGAGGATCATTTTTCTTGGGAAAAAGTCTAGTGGCATGGTCAAGCAAGAAACAAACATCCACATCTCTTTCTACAGTAGAGGCAGAATACATTGTAGCTGCATCCTGTTGCACTCAAGTCCTTTGGATGAAACAAACTTTAGAAGACCTACAAATAAAATATAACAATCCTATTACTATTAACTCTGACAACACTAGTGCCATAAGCATCTCTAAAAATCCAGTGATGCATTCTAAAACTAAACACATACTAATCAAATACCATTTTTTAAGAGATCGGGTTACCCAAAAGGTGGTCAAAATAGTGCATGTAGACATCAAAGAACAGATTGCAGACATTTTCACAAAACCTCTGTCCAGGAGTACTTTTCAAAATCTCTGACAGAAATTAGCTGTAATTCAAAACCCTCATTGAAAATCGAATGGTCAGGGGAGAAACCCTTTTCCATTGATGTCAAAGGGGGAGAGTAACTTCATAGAGAAAAGCATCATCACAGGGGGAGTATGTGTATGAAGTTAGAATATTTCCCTCAATGACAAAGGGGGAGATTGTTGGACATATTGTCATTGATGTATTGTCATTTATGTCAACAACCAATGATGCACATGAAGCTCAGGAGGGTTAGAAAATGAATATCAAAGCTCATAAGAGATGACATGATGAATCTCATAAGGGAAATCGAAGATGAAGTCAGGACTGTTGATACGCAAGAGCCAATCAATGGTAGGGATGGATTGTGGAGAGAAAAAGGAGAATTAAAAAGAGTGTTATTGCCAAACCCACAATCAGTCTAGACCGTCAGATTACAAGAGAAGGATCGTTGGAGGACTAGTCAACGATCAAATCAAATCAGGATCGTTGACATGCAAGCACCACATCAACGACAAGGATAGATTATGGAGCGCGAAAGAAGAATTAAACAAAGCGCTAATTCCAATCCCACAATTAGTCTAGACCGTCGATTATCACCTGCCAAATAGATCTATGGTTGGCATCAATTCCACTACCAACGAGCAGTTTTCCATTACGGAGATCGACGATAGTTTTAAACGTCGTGCAAGTTGGGACCCCGCAATCATCCCTGATCGTTGATCTACTTCGGGACCATTCCCGACCGTTGGATCACTTTAAGTGGAAGGATAGGATAAGTAAGGCAAAAGGGTCGAAATTTCGAATACTCGAATTCTTGATAGCCGTTGGCTCACTTTAAAGTGGAAGGATGGGATAAGCAAAGAAGAAGATTCGTCGGATTAAAACCAAGGCAAAGAAGCATCGCAGACAGATCGAGTCGTCGATCTAAGATCATGATCAACGAACAACATTCATTTCGGGTTAAAAGTTGTGAGGAGGTTACACTTCGGGGAATATCACTTCGGAAGAATTGGGAAGTGGAGAGATCAAATTACTCGAAGTCTCGAAGGCCAAAATTCTGAAGTCACTCTCGCCATAGATCTGAGATACATTTCGGATAGTATTATGACCGTTAGATCAAGGAGATGAATATGTGCCACATCGGGAGATCTACGTCAGTAGACCATGTCAGCAAGGACACGTGGCATAGATGGATAATGACAAGTGTCAAGATGAAATCATCTTTTTAGGTACGTGTAAATCATGAATCTGAGTGACACATGGCAGCCACTCAGCCTGTGTCATATCAACAAGTGACGTTAGTAATTTACGTCACTCCTGGAGTTTTACTTCAAGATTCTAACCACCAACAAATGACTTAAGTCCCGAAGTCCCAAAGGCCGAAGTGCCGAAGTCGCGCAGGAAAAAGTCTCGAAGTTGCGAAGGCCGTAGTTCCAAAGGGTCGAATTCTCGAAGTGGACATGAGTCATCCAATCTAAAAGAACACTTCGGAAGCATTCTCGACTGTTGTTCTAGTATAGTGGAAGGATAGTGTAAGTGGAATGGCCAAAGTCCCGAAGTGTCGACAGTTGTCCATCTCATCGAGAGATTAAAACGTGACTGTTGATTCTGATAAAGTGCTCAAGCACTCGTTTGGCCAAGCGCCTAGTCATCGTTGTTGGTCATTTAGAATAAGAGAAATAAAGGCATTGCTTAAGTTAATAAGCCAATGGTTTTGCGCTATCAGTCATATGTAAATGGTTTGAAGGAAGCGCCTCGGCAGAACTCGATTTCTGCAGCATTAACAGAGATTATGGTTAATTAAATGAAGATGTGTGATGGTCCAAACAAAAGGACACAATGTGTTATATCTCACACCAGTTTGAAGATTATATAAATGGGATTGAGTGGTGAGAAGACGTTGTCTCTGCAGTCCAGATCAGAAGATCAAAATCAGAAGCAGATTCCAGGAAGGAAAACTGAAGATACTTATGCAGTGAGGGTGGACGGGAGGAGCATGGAAGGATTCATATCCTTACTAAACAAATCCTAAAAACAAGGGAGTTGGTGCTTCCTAGGGTTGGTGCCCTAAAACAAGGGAGTTGGTGCTTCCTAGGGGTTGTGCCCTAAAGACAAGGGAGTTTGTGCTTCCTAGGGTTGGTTCCCTAAAGACAAGGGAGTTGGTGCTTCCTAGGGTTGGTTCACTAAAGAAATGGATTGGTGTCTCCTAGAGTTGGTGCTCTAAAGAGGATTGGTGTCCTCCACTATTCTTTATTAAACTTGTAATTGTTGGTAAATATATTTATATAATTGATTTTGCATACAATTCATTGTGATAATTGATAAAATATAAAAAGTAACTGCTAATTGTTGAAAAATGGTAATATTGATTCACCCCCCCCCTCTCAGTATTCCAACAGTGTGATCCAAAAAGTATCTAGAGAAGGATAAAGATAACTCAGAATTTGCAAAGCACCTCAGGAAGCTCAGAATGGCCTCAACAAACAGAAAAAGGGAAAAAAATTCAAAGTCCTCAAAACTCAATGAAATTTTCATCATCGAAAATAGCGTGTCACAAGATTTCCAACGACGTAAACGGCTTGTCAAACGGAGTTACGGATCAAAATATATTCATAGTCAAAGTTTCGATCAACCTAGCCTAGTCAACAGAGATGAGTCAGCATACGTACTGCTGACGTCAACATCAGTACAGATGATGTTAGTATCTGTACAGGGTACGTGGCCCATGTAGAGGGTGACATGTGTCATGATGATGTCAACATGATGTCAGCGTGATGACATGGCAGCACCATAGGCTGCCACATTTCACTTGATTTTGGACTTTTCTGGTCAATCCATGGACCAATGGGAAAGTGCCACGTGGCAGTCCGTACAACCACCCGATAAGTGAGGTGGCAGGTTGATGTGGCAGAGATGACATGGTAGGTCTATGCAGTATAGTGGCGTGGGCCAATGAAAGGCCTCCACGTGGCAGTAAGCAAATGCCCAAGGACGCCCAACAACTGAAATTAAAAATTAGAAAGGGGTTGGTTGGCACCAACCCCGAGTCCACCAAATATAACATAATCTTCCAAAAAGGTTGGGCAGTTCGCCACCAAATATGGTGGGATCCGCCATATCATACCACACTCCAAAGTTAGCAGAGGTTACAGCAACATATCATATTGTTACAGCATAGTGCCCAAAATGGGAGGTCTGCGGGTTCGACCCCGAGACCTCCCCAACAAACAAACGCCTTACCATTAACTCCACCAATCGTTTGGGCTAACGCCCCCATTGTTTAATCCACCCCCAATTATTATTTAAAAAAATGTTTTCACCAGTGGACGGGGGTCAGACCAAGGGCGTGCGACTTTTCGGATGGGGCACAAAAAATGAGACATTTTCCCATGAATTTATTGCAGGTGCAGACACGAAACCCGAGACAAAATTTCTCATGGACCTAAAAGTGCCAGACTCGGATCGAGGCATGGAGACAGTCATTTTTGGGTAATTCAACGCCAGAAATTCAGTGATGTTGTTTGTTTTGTTATTTGAGAAAATATTCTGCAGCTTAACTTCAGAATGAGGTATACTCATGTATTTTGCCAAATTATTTTGATGAGTTAATAAAAAGGCCTACCCATTTGAGAGCAAGACCCGGAGACATAGTCCACCAGGGACAAAATTCGTTATCAAGTTGTTGTGTTCAGATTTGATGGATGTGTCTCTTCATTATTGAGTTTTTCCTTCTTTATGGTGCACTTCATTTTATGCTCATTTAATACAATTCTTTAATAAGTCATATCGATGAAAAGATCTCGGATCACTATGCCTCTGGTGAGATCAGTTCCATGGAAGTATGTTTCCTATTGTATTAGGAAACCACTGCTAATCCTAAGCTGAAACAACCACCAAAAGTGCTCATCCTGTCAACTACACTACCTACCCAATCTGAGTCTGAATATCCATGCAACCTCACTCCATCATCTCTGACATATCTCAGACCAAATCCAACCATACCTCGAACATACATGAGGACATGTTTCGTTGCAACCCAATGCACCTGCCTCTGTTCTACCATGAACTAACTCAAGGTTTTGACAACAAAATAGATATCTAGTTTGGTATTGACCAAATACATCAATGACCCAAACAATTGTCTATACATCATGGAATCCACCAAGTTTGAATCTGAAGCCCCCGACATAGTCATATCAGTGGTCATAGGTGTGGTCATGGACTTACAATCCATCATCCCAAGTCTCTTCAGTATCTCAACTTCATACTTCCCCTATCTGAGGAACATCTATCCTGGTTGTTGCCACACCTCTAATCCTAAGAAGTAATGCATCAATCCAATATCCTTCATCTCAAACTCTGAGGCCAATTGCCTTTCACACCTGGTAATGATTGTATCATCCCCTATGAGAAACAAATCATCAACATATAACACCAGTATGAGAGGATCCTTACCAACCTATAGAAGATATAGGTTGGGGTCTGCGTCACTCTTGGTGAAGCCCAAGATTTGCAAATACCCATCAATCCTTGAGTACCATGCCCTAGGTTCCTGCTTGAGTCAATGAAATGCCTTATTCAACCTACACATGCGAGTTTTCATCCCATGTACCTCAAATCCTTGAGGTTGTTATATGTATACCTCCTCCTTAATCACATCGTTGAGAAATGTTGTCTTCACATCCATCTAATGGATCTTCCACCTCATAAATGAGGTGAGATAAATAACTATCCTGATAGAAGTATACTTCACCACTAGATAAAAAGTCTCCTCATAGTCTACTCCCTCTTTCTGGGAGAACACTCTTGCTATGAACCTTTCCTTATACTTCTCGATACTATCATATGCAGTATGCTTGATCTTGTAGATCCACTTGGAAGTCACTACAAACTTTCCTTTTGGTCTCGTAAATATATCTCATACGTTATTCTTCATGATGGATTGGTACTCCTCCACCATGGCATCCTTCCAACTTGTTGTCCTGCTACTTCCTCAAAACGGTAAGGCTCGAAATCAATGATATTTCTCATAAGAGCCACATATGAGCCAAATCCCTTTGGAGGTCTTCTCTCTTTGGGGGTATCTCTGGGGGATGTATGTCCCTCGGTAACCTTCAAGGTCTCTCAAATCCATATAGGTGTCATGTTCATAGGATCCACTGGATCCACAAACTCCTCTAACTCCTCCTCATTATCTAAGGGTTGCTCCTCTATATTGAATGGGATTGTACTCTCCTCAAAATTTGGATCCGCCTGCTCCTCACTACCTACTGTTATCTCAAGGGACCTCCTAATATCCAATTCCTTCTGAAACTTGGCATCCTGACTAACCACAACATATTGTTTTCTTGGACTGTAGATACAATAGGCCTTTAAAGTCTCGTTGTATCCTACAAACATGCCCTTTCTTTCAGAAGGTTCTAAATTCATTCTCTTCTCCTTAGGAACATGGATGTAGACTGGACAACCAAATATCCTCAAATGCTCTAACTCAGGTTTCACTCCTATCAATTCCTCCTCAAGAGTCTTGTCTTCCAAGATCCTATGAGGACTTTTATTTTGAACATAAACTACAATGTTGCATGCTTCTACCCAAAGCATCATGGGTAGATCCTGGTCATGTAACATTACCTTAGCAGCTTGGATTATGGTTTGGTTCTTCCTCTCTGCAACCCCATTCTATTGTGGGTTGAAAGGCATTGTCATCTCCCTCTTAATCCATTCTTCCTTACAGAACTTCTTGAACCCGTTGGACGTATATTCACCTCCATTGTCTAACCTCAAAATTTTGATCTTCTTCCCTGTTTGATTCTCCACTAGAGCTTTGAACTCCATGAATTGAACAAAGACTTCATCCTTAGTCTTTATGAAGAAAATCCATGTCCTCCTGGAATAATCATCAATAAAGGTAACGTAATATCGACAACCACTTGTGGATGGAACTGACATTGGCCCACACACATATGAATTTACTAGATATAGGATATCCTTGGACCTATTGTCACTACTTGGTAAAAACACCTTGGCATTCTTTTCAAGTGCACAACCTTTGCATACTCCCTGGTGTCTAGTTCCAAACTTTGGAAAAACTATAACCATTTTCCTCAATATTGGCAGTGCCTGGTGATGTAAGTGTCCCCATCTCCTATACCAAAGCTTGTATAGATTATCACTATCATGCACCAGGGCCTGAGTTGGCTAACCTATCACCTTGTATATATTTCCATCACAGGTCCCATTGACTTATGCTAAGTCAAGATTGAATCCCTTTGGCCAAGCAAGAACCTTCTCATCAATGAATGCCACCGCATACCCTCTACCCTCCATGGAAGAGATAGAGAATAGGTTCTTCTTCAATCCAAGTACATACAACACTTCACTCATCTTGAGAGGCTTTCCGGACTTCAACTGAAACGAAGTTGTTCCAACTCCCTTGACCTCATACTTGGCATTATCTCCAAGTTCCACTTGCAATCATGAGTTATGCTCTGTTAGAATGGTGAGTGATTTATGTGACCATGTCATATGAAAATAAGCTCCACTATCCACCATCCAATTCTCCATGGTGACTTTCCCAGAACAAGAACAAGAGCAAGAATAACACTCCTCCTAGTGTTGTAGTCAAATGTGTCTCAAGATGACCCCCTTCTATTCAGACCCTAAGCTCGTATACCATGTCTATTTCCACATGCAACTCTATGTGATTAATTTTCAAATCTGAAAATTGCTTCCTAGTGAACTAATAGTAAAAGCCTAGTTGTTATCACTGAAAAACTTTACATTGAAATTTATTGACTGAAAATATATGCAGTGGAAACAACAATATCATAGATGAATCATCAATAAAAGAGACACAAAATTTGTGTTTTGTAACCATGTTGATTTCAGAAATCTTGAGGGAAAACCAACCCTCCCAACCAATACAATATCACCAAAACTCTAATGACAGCCTTGTCCTCCAATAACCATAAAAATCATAAAACCAAACCTCAGCAATATCCCTGGAAATTTACTCTACCCAAAAATCTACTACAGACCCCCTGTATGGCCTACTAGCGTCACCTGTCAACCCATATGGACCTACTCCTGCCCAGAAAACTCTGTACGCAATTCACCTCACTGCAACCCATGTACATATGTGATTGTTCCCATTGCAACCCGTGTATACACATTCACCTTTCTGTAACCCGCGTATACATGATTCACCTTTCTACAACCCGCATACATACGCAGTTTACCTTCCTACAACCCACGTACAAGTACAGAAAACTCAGCTTCCTTCGCACGTGCGTCCTTCCCCACTTTCCACATTTTATCTAGAAACCCTAGGTCAAATCGCCTAGCTATAGAATTCTCTTAGCCTCAATTTCCATACTCCCTAGCACAAGTGTTTACTCACTTATTCTAACTCCATGATGCCACAAAAATGATGAAATGTCACAATGACTTCTCTCCTTTATATACAAGTCGCATGAGTTAGTTTAGGAACCCTTCCTAAACTCAACAATTAATTAGAATATTGTATTCCTCTTTGTAGGTGTGACACCCCAACACAAGCCCATAAAGCCCATCAACTTTCCCATGAGGCCCTAGCCTCATTCTATGGTCAATTTCACTAAAACAAAAGGTTGATCTGGTGCCAACGAAGATTCCCACATGCCTGACACCCCAACCTCTTGTGGTAATACCTCCTTAAGCTAAAAAAAATCAACATTAATAACATATAGATAACTTTTATGCATGCTTTCAGAATCACCTTCTTAATGATGATGATGAAGATGTGGTTATGAAATCTTTGTTGCTTCTCTGGTTGAAGATGCTAGAAAATGGTACAACAACATTCTGGATCAAAACTTGGGAAACCTTTCATGATACCTTTATGAAGTGCAAAGAGGGATCATATGTTGCTATTAGTACAATTTAATGAAATGAAGAAGAAGGAAAATGAATTGGTAAAAGAATTTGACATGAGATTTGAGAAATTACTCAATAAAATTAGCCCGAAGGATGGTGTTGTTCTTCTTCAATACAAAAATTCCTTTGATGGGAAATTTGGATTTGTGCTAAGGAACAAGTCCCTAAAGACTCGTGTAGAAGTGTAAGAACAAGCTGCTAAGATTGAGGAAAATCTTCTAGCTTCTAAGGTAGAACATTTTCATGCCCCTCATGCTAAGGTTGAGACCAAGCCTAGAAATTTACATAATATTGAACCTAATCAAGATTCTATGATACTTTTGTCCCAAAGAATTGAGAAAATAGTAACTAACTTTTCACACAATCAAAGTCTCATTATGAACAAAATCACTAATTTAGAGAGAGCTCAACAACACAACTTTCCTCCTAGACCTCCATATAACACTAGTCAACAACAAGGAGGAAATATGGGATGGAAACCTAGAACCTCTAATGAGAAAAGAGATCCTAATACCCTAGCACCCACTAATTTGATTATTCAAAAAGTTGGCCCTTGGTGTTTAGCTTGTGGTGATCCTCATTGGAAACATGAATGCCCTAGACTTCATAATAATGGTATTGATGAGGACCCTAATAATTGTGAATACATGAACTATATTGATACATTGGATTTTCTTTACACCATATCATCCCAAGAATACTACAATGTTACATTTGAACAAATTGAGTGAAGCAAACAAGAAGTTGCTAGGAAAGCTAGGTTAAAAGTCTTAAGCATAATGGATGAGGAATCTAGGGAGAAACTTACGAATAAAGAGTACTTGACTTACTCTAGAAGGAAGAAAGCACATGAGAGCTCTCTTAGTGATCCTAAACCTCCTCAAACAAGGCCCTCTTTACCATTGGATGTTAATCCTCCTCCTCGACCAACCTTGCCTAAGAGTGATTGTTAATAACCAAATATCAATATAGCATAGAAAAACCTCAGAAAAAGTACTCAACGCCTTAAGAAAGAGATAATTTCAGATAATAAGCCTCTTCGAGGGGGAAACCTCCTTTTAACCCACTTAAATGTTCAAGTACAAGAAGATTCAAAATGAAAATGTCTCCTTGGTATATATAGGCGACTAGGAGGTATAATTACAACTAATGGCCTAAAGCCGACATAAATAAAATAACATTACTAATATAATATGCCCCAATTAAGGGGTAATGAGCCAATATTAGGGCT